>JAHBCN010001197.1:0-127068 GCA_019359885.1 Listronotus oregonensis
GCTGGATGATTTAAAATCTCCTTTCCGGACCACACTCGGCTATGTTCAGGAGGTAAAGTACCTTGGAAACTCTGGATTCTAAGCAAACCCTGGAATCCACATGCAGAATGTGATTAAAAGCAAAATGGCTCTAATGGCTCCCAAAAAGGGCTGTGGGGAAAAATTTGGGGGATTTAACGCATAGTACACTGGTTGTACACTGCTGTGGTAAGACCCATGATAACCTCGGTTCAACTATCTGGTAAAAATAGAAAGAAAAAGCAGAGCGGGATTCCCCAAACTCCAGCGACTACTTCTCTGTATAACGGGAAAACTATTGAAGCACCCCAACTGCAGCCAGGGAAACCCTACTAAGCCCCCTCTTGGTATAATTTTAACGGGGGCGGGATTGGGGCATAGGGGCTAAATTAACCAACTGGTGCTCTGGGCCTGCCCTAGGACACACCAGAATAACAGCAGTATCAAAAAAATATTTGAGATGGGGGTGATACAATCCCAAAACGGATAAATCCCCAAAACCATACAAAACCCAGCTTACTTGGGGCGGTAGTGGGATCTCTGGTCAGTCTCGGAAGTTGGTTTGGGTATCCCGATGGACAAGACTGACAATGGACCGGCCAGGAATACATGGTATCCCCCCCAGGTTCAATGCATGCTTCCCGGGGGAAATATCCACTTTTTCCAGGGGGAAATATATGCCATTGAACTTTGTCTGCGAGGCAGGGGGAGTAAAGGGCAGGGACATTACTATCTTCTCTGATAGTCAAGCGGCCATAAAAGTTTTGGCACCCCAAACAAGTCAACAAAAGGTTGGTTTGGGGAACTTCTGCAATGCCTCCTAAACCTGGCTAACCACAACAAAGTTACACTTTCGTGGGTGCCAGGACACGGGGAATACAGGGCAATGAAAATGCAGCCCCCCTGGCCAGGCAGGCTCCCGCAATGTTTGTGGGTCCTAACCTGTTTTGGAATAAAAGCCTCGGTTCGTGGCTCACGACTCGTGGATTCAAACACAACATCAGTCATACGGGAAACCCACATTCCAAGGCAAAATCACAGTAAATCAATGGGACTCCCCCAAAAAGCATTGACAAGTGAACTACAAAAACTAAATGGAATCAGATTAGGATGGACGGATTAATAACCGGACACTCCCCCCTAAGAAAACATATGCACACTATGGGCTCAAAGAAAAAACCCCATTTGCAGACTATGTGACGAAGGGAAGAGACAGCCTCTCACATCATATATGAGCCCCTCACTTAACTGGAGAACAAATCAAAACCTCATGGTGGACACAAACCCCCGGAGGCTGGAACAAAAAAAGAACAGAAAAAAGGGTACCACCTGTAAAAGGTGTCAAACCTTTAACTGAAAAAAATACACAAGAATACAACAAGCCCTGAGGCTCAGTGTAGGCGGACAAAACCTCAACTTGTGTATTTCTTTTCAATCAATCAATCAATCAATCCATCTTTTTAAAAAAGTTAAAATTAAAACTAATTTTAACCATATAAAGCCAAATGATTGCGCCATTAAAAAAGTCAAATTTACTTGGGGTAAAATTTGAAAATTATTATCAAAGTTGTTTTAATTTAATGACTAATTAAAAAAAATTATGGTTTTAAAGTTCTACAATAGGTTGGCTACATGGCACATCTGTGGTCTTTAAAAATTATTTAAAAAATAAGACAGTGACCCAAAATTTACTTATTTACAATAGTTACATTGTAGATTAAAAGGTTTTATGGTTTAGTTGTATGTTCAGCAAAGGTATGAGGTCTCGATGCCCTTTTTTCAATATTTCACATAAGAAAATTGTACCTATTAGACCAGATTAAAATGGATAGTGGTACCAAATATGTATTCTAAACTAGCTTGAATATGACTTACTTACCATTTTGGTCAACACCTAAATCAGCCTCATCATCCAACTCTCCATCAGATTCTTCAACATTTTTTTCAATGTTTTCCTTTTCCTTCAATCGTATAATTCCAGTTAAAATGGGTAAACCAAATGCCAATGTCTTACCGCTTCCAGTTTCTGCAGCCCCTAGAATATCTCTATGTCCTAAAAATTAAAACTTAAACATTTCGCATCCTTACCAGAAAAGTAATTGAATCAAAAAATTTTTGTAATTTTTTAGGTTTAGAAACTAAGTTTGAAACCATTTATACAATATTATTTTAACAAGTATCTAGGACTTCAAATAGATGAAAGGTTAAAGTTTGATAGTCACTTAGCAGCTTAAACAGAAAGCTGTCATCTGGTTGCTAGGCCTTAAGAGTGGTTTTCAGAACTGGATTAAGCTTAGATTTTAGACTCAGAAAAAAATTTAAAAATAGTTAAAGAGCTCTTAGAATCAAGTACAAAATTAGACGTAGGAATTCCTGTAGACCCTTATTTCTAACTCATAGAATTTTGACACCCCCTGCATTTTTATTCTAGGGTTGTTTTTTTCTTGTCAGGAAGCATAAAAATAGTTTCGTCACTATATTTTATTCCTCTGGGAAAAAAACTATCCTTCCGATCCCTTCTCTTCGCCAACAAAAACTCTATAGTTTTATAACAGTAAAAACTGTTTAACCACCTTCCTGTGACTAAGACAGATTACTGAGGAGAAAAAATTTCGGTGAGAGGTTAAAGTGCTGTTGGTTGAGAAGGCCTATTATGATACTAAAAATTTTATGACGATATATTGAGTTAGTGTTGTTCGTCCTTTTCTAAATTGTTTGTCGTATTTTATTAACATAGTACCTGACAATTTTATTATTTTTGTACAGATTTTTTTGTTTGTGTTTTTTTTCTTTTAGTTTAATTTTAAGAAAATTTGTTATAGGTATAGCTTATTAAAAAATTTATATGATCTTTAAGACTAATATTTAAACATTTTGAGCATTTTTTTAATTTAAATTTAGATAAGAACTTTGCTTTTGAATAAGAATTTTCTATTCTTTACACAATAAAGCTTTATTTGATTTGATTTGAATTGTATTGCTAGGATATGACAAATATGAATAGTTATTTGGGAGCACCCTTGAAGAATTTTTTAGAATTATTCCAGTATTTTATAAGATGTAGTGTCAAAATAATCTAGTCAATGTTTTTAGAACTATATGAAACCGGTGGCTGTGCCGGTGGGTTAGTAAATATAAAGACCGCGCGGTCATTCGTAGTTAGTTATATATTATTTATGGGGTTAAGATCAAAAAGGGGTTTTGTTGTTAAGTAGTGAATAAAATTTTTAAGTTATCAAAGTGTTTAAATTGTCAAACCCCACATACGTAAAGCAAGTAAATCGTAACATTGGGTGTCAGAAATGGGATATATAGTGGGCTATTCAGTAGTTATATAGTGAATGTTGTGAAATAAATTTCAGTGTAAGAACAAAATAAAAACCAACGTGGCTGTGACCAAATTGTGACCAATTTCGCTGAATTCGAGGAAATTCTAGTTCTATTTCTTTTATTAAGATCAGATTTCAACTCAAGGGGGTTTTGTGGTAAGAATATAGTTTTCCCGGGTTTTTTGAAAATTTGTTCTAAATATTCTATTTTAAAACTATAAAAGTTAATTAAATTTTGACTTTATCATTAAACTGGTGACCTTTTTGTATTTTGTATAAGAGTATCTAAATTTTGTCTTTACCAGCGCAATCCGGACTGACATTAATTTTAACTTTCAAGCAAAATTTTAGAATGTTCTATTTTAAAACTAACTAATTGAGTTTAACATTATTATTGTATTGTGTTGTAGGCCTTAAGAATAGTTTGTTAAAGAGGTTTCTATAAATTTCTACTAAGTTCTAGAAAATTCTTTTTGAAAAATATATTTAAGTTTTTGTAATCAGTTTATATTTTTAAATATCAATAAGACCTATTTTACACACATTGATTGATATATGTCATTAACTAGACAACAAACAGCTAAAATGGACAAGGAAATTAGGAAATTAGCAGCACAGTTAAATAAACTAAACTGAACAGAATACTCTCGCAAGAAGAGCTGATGGAAAAGAAATCAAAAGACAACAGGAACAGGAAGAAATACTAAAATATTTGCAGAATATAGAAGTAAAAAGACAAAAAAAACAAAACATTTTTGAAGATCAGGACAATATAAGACAAAAAGGAAAATAAAATGGAAACGCTAGAAGACAAAAAGCAACAGGAGTTTTAGAAGTCCAAGATAATTAAAGGCAAAAGAAAAACAAGAGGTACAGTGTGAATAAGAAATTTTTGAATTTTTTTTTTTAGGAATATGGTGCAGGATGAATTTCGGAATGGAATTCAGTTTGTCACAGAGGATATTGAAATTAAAGTACAGAGGCTTGAAAAAGGATGTACCAAAATAAAAAATCAAGGTGCTACCAACTCTGTAGCAGTTTCTGGTTTGAAAATTAAATCTCCAACTTTTAACGGCTCTACTTCTTGGACTATGTATCCCCGAGAGTTTGAGGCCGCAGCAACAGCCAATGGCTGGAACGATGATGACAAAGTAACTTCTTTAATAGTTGCGTTAAGAGGCACATATATAAAATTTCTTCAGAGCATATCAGATAGTAATCAACAAAATTACCAACATCTTATTCAAGCGTTGAAATTTCGATTTCGAGATAAATACTGCAAAGAAGTTTACAAAACTCAAATTAAATTAAGAACGCAAAAGCCCGGAGAATCTCAGCAAGAATTTGAGTCTGATATAAAAAGACTAATAAGGCTGGCTTTTACCAAAGCTCCTGATGACATGCAAGAGTGGATAACAGTCTCTGCCTTTGTAGCTAGTTTCAGATACTCAAAATTTCAAGAAAATCTTAAAACGAGTCAATTTAGCAGAAGCTGTAATGCTCTTGTGGGCGCATTAGAACTTAAAGCAATATTTAACGTTCCAAAAACAAAAGTCATTTACCCTAGAAGGGCCAGAAGAAAATTTTCAGTAAAGCCTGAAAAAAAAAGTATAAATCAACACAGTTCTTGCATGCAGTCTATGTTAGAAGAAATTAAAAAGACATGTGCTAATAGGTTTGAGCAATCATACATAGAGGGATTACAGAGTTAGAATGACAAAATCTCCATCTAGAGATCGGAATTCAAGATCACCTATAACATTAAGGCAGTTTAGTCCCAGCCATAGCCAGGAAAACGATCATTAGCCAGTATTAGGGGGCGAATGCTAGGTGAATGAGACGAAGGAAAATTTTCAAGATGGTTTAAAGGTTAAAAAAAAATAATTGAAAGGTAACAAATATGACAGTAGACACAGCAGCGGTTATTTCACTGATTGGCTCCAAAAGTAATATTAAAGTTGTTTAGATTTGTGGTGGGGGCAGTGTTAGGATATGACAAATATAAATAGTTATGTGGTAGTACCCTTAAAGAATTGCTAGAATTATTACAGTATTTTATAAGACGTAGTATAGAATAATCTAGTTAATGTTTCTAGAACTACATGGAACCAGTGGTCATCCATGATTAGTTAGTTATATAATAGTTGGTTAGTTTAAAAATGACAATTGGTTGTAGAGTAGTGGGAAAAAAATTCCCGTAAAATTTTTTTCCAGTAAAATTGTCAACCCATTATAGATGCTGTTGGAATGGCAATTTAACCAACTAAATTAAACATTGCCAAAAATTAAAATAGCTTTTTTGCAGCCTGAACATTAACAATGTTATATTCCGCTTATATTCCAAATCCCAATGCAAATCCAAATATGATCAATTTAACATACTAAATTGCAAATGATATCCTTTACAAATATCTGCAAAATTACCTTATTAAATGTAAAATAGGATTTTTTTATACCTAATATAGCAGCAGGCAAAGTAAATGCTTGTATCTCTGTGGGCTGTTCAAATCCACATTCTTGAAGTGACCTTAAGATGGTGTTTGGAAGAGCATAACTCTCCCAGGCTTTAACCCCCTAAATCATATTTTCCCCCGGATACTTCTTTCCCTCTTGTGTCTTCCTTTTTGAAGGTGACACCCTCCCATGTCAAAATCTATATTATTTTCCCTTGCAGTTCTGCATTTTTAAATTATCAATTTTTTGTTTTTTTCTATTCTGATTTTGTGATTTAGATTTTTTGCGTTTCTAAAAAATATTTAACAAAATGTATTATTGGTTCTAAAAAAAATCATTTCTAATATTACGGAAAAAAAAAGTTAATTTATTGGCAGATAGTTTGTAAATGAAACTTATCTTAAAACGACCTATTACTTTATAAACTAAGAAGATAATGCAAATGGAAAAAAGCTAAAAGAAAAAAATTGTAAATTAGAGCAACATTACTAGCAAGCTTTTAAAGGGATGTGTATTTATGTTTATGTTAGTATGTTTTAAAAATTATGCCTTGATCAAAATAATTATACTGCTCAAAATAAAATGGTCAGGCAGCTGGGACCCACTCTGACTAACGTAGCAGGTCCAAAGCTACAATTTTGTGTATAATTAATTTAACTATGTTTAATAAGCAAACTAATGCCTGATAGTTTAACAGCGGTTGTAAAATTTCCCCATAAATTTTTCCAAATGCAAAATAATTTTGAGGATTAATGTTAGCCTACAAGACTGGCTTTTTAAATATTTTTTTAAATTTAAACCCTTTTTTTAAATTTCCATTTCGGAAACAAGCCTAAAATTCATAAAAAAGGAAGTTTTCCCTTGGCCTTTTAAAAAAAATTGAATATTTTTTAATCCCAAAAAGATGCTGACAGAAATTTTGGTGGTTACAAACGCCCGCCAGATTAGTACATTGTTTTCTACATTTAATGGTAGTGAGAAAGATAATATGTAAATCTATTGTGCATATATTTTGGTTAATTAAATTTCTCCACCTTTGCTTGAGTCATTTAACTTTTAAAAATCCCTTGTATAACAAAATAAAAAATTGTTAGTTGATTGTTGTAAAACCCTGTATAATGCATAAGAATTTGTATAACTTTTATATTATTTATAATCAAAAAAAATATATATATTAATAGTAAATAAGTAACGAAAAAGTACCATGTTTGCAAAACACACGCATTTCTTACATGCTTTAAGTATATACCTACTAGAGGCAGCCTTGCCGCTTGGTGCTAACAAGCGTGCTAGAGAGAAAGAACCTTTCTTTTTAGCTCCAACGTGCTGACTGGTCGTCGAGAAAGAGCCAACCAATTAGCACGCAGGGCAGGTTATATACCCCTCTCACCGACCAATCACCACGTTGGTGGAGAAAGGTTATACTGCGATTCTTTCTTACCACTCGCATGCTTGTATACACGGACAAGCAGCAAAGATAAAAGCTACTATTTTGATCACGCCCCGTAAACGTCTCTTGGTCTTCCAGACCTGTCTTTCTTTAAAAAAATTTGTTTTAAATAAGGGAAATTTTTGTGTAAAATTTCCAAAAGGTTAAAAATTTCGATTTTCCCATTAAATTTAACTGGGTAAAAATCGTCTTTTTGGATACTATGAAAAACGACACAAGCATTAAAAAACATTTTTCCTTACAACCTTGGGTTTTTTGTCTATTTCTATGTGCCTTTGTAGAAGGACATTAATAATATGGCATACCACATTATTAAACCAATAACACAAAAAATTTGTTTTATACCTCACACATTAGTCCACTCAACTAGTGCATAAAACATAAAAAAACAAAATATGTATAAAAGTTAAACCCCTGTTTTTTCCCATTGAAAAAGCTTTAAAAATGAGTATTTTTTCCCTTTTTAAATATGGCATTCCCTTAATAAACCCAAAAACACAAAAATTTGTTTTTACTCCATTCTTTTTAATGTCAATTTAAAATTTTATAATTCAATTACATAAGTCAATATATCTCTTTTCAAATCCCTGACTAAAAATTTTTAAAAATAAAAAAAACAAAAAAATGTTAAAGTTAAGCTTTTTTTTTTTTTTATATGAAAAGCTTTAGAAAATAGGTATTTTTTTCTTTTAGAGTAAAAAATGTTTTTTTAATTGTAAATTAATCACAATACTCTCAATATGCCTTTTGTTAAAGAATTTAGAAACAAACAAAATAGTTTTTTACAAACCTTATGGGTGTATTTCTGATACAGAAAAATCGAAAAAACCGCTAAAATTGATTATTTTGTAAACAATTCTTACATAAATATTTTGCAGTAATATTTTGGACTACTCAACGTGTTAACTGAAAATGTCCAATTTAAATTTAGAATATGTGTTATTCAACTTAAAATAATATTCTACAACTTGTATATCCGCGTAAACTTAGGTAAAAGTGTGAAAAACGGCTCCGATATTGCATTTAACCCGGATCTTCCTGTTGGAGTAAAAATTGTAGAAGCCAAACAAAACTGAAATATGTAGAAATGTAAGCCCCCAATTTATCTTATTGACCCCCCCGGTATGGAAAGGACAGACATGACGGTTCCCCCAGGGTTTAAAACGCACGAACAGCACATTCAACCTAAGTTGAAACCCGCTTGTTGGCCGTGATTTTAAACTAAAAAAAGAATCGACTCCGCCCGCTAAGGTACGGATTTCTGTCCCGAGATATCTTGGCTAACCTAAGTTGAGCAAATTTGACTAAAAAGTTTTATAATGAATTAAAGGTTATGTTTAAACTGTTTTTGGATTTCGTTAAAAACCAACGTTTGGTCGAAACTAACGTTGAAAATGAAAACGCGAAATCGTAACTTGACAAGCCAGAAATTGCGTGTTCGATCAAACAACTTAAAACCTCTCAAAACAAACTTTAATTTAAAGGTAAGAAAAGTGGTTTTAAGTAAACAGCAATTTTTAAATCGGAAGAGTGGGGATTACAAAATCAAAAAACCCTTCCTTTCCCAAAAACTATTAAAAACTCAAATTATAAATTAATAAATTCCCAAAATTTACACCAATTAAAAAAAGCATTGTTTTTTAAAAATGATATATGAAGATCTAAAATGTCAATATGACACCTCAACAAATATTTGGTTTGGGTTGACTAAAAAAATTCCAACTACAAGATATCGGGCCTTAAAGCACCCCCAAGCTAAAGAAACACACAAAACAAAAAGAGGCTTTACCATCCAAGACACAAAAAAGAAGAGACTTAAAATTCGAACAAAAATTTATGAAAAACCCCTGCGGCCAAACTGATCCTATAATTTTTATCTCCAAGGTCGAAAAGAATCAAAAGAAAATAGTAATGGGATGTCTAAAAACAACTTCGGTACAAATGAAGAATTTGTTGTCGAAACTAGGCATGTTAGGTTTTTATTATGAATACAAGAAAGGACCTAGAAGATCATTCGATAAACCCTAATCACTGGCCAGAAGATATTTTATTTTTAAAACTTTGTCCCCATCAGCCTACAAGAAACTATATACCCTTGAGGTATAATCGGACCAACAAATACCACAACTACTCACAAGGTGGCAGAAGATAAGTGAAAAACTATCCATATTAAGTAATACTTAAAGTCTCTTTTCGTTATAAAAGGGCAAAGGGGGTAGTCCATATTTTTCTGGCAGCAGTGTGCATAACATTTCAAAACCCCAAAGGTTCCTGCCTCAAAAAAAAATTTAAAAAGGGGTTAAATTTTTTGGATTAAAAATATTTTTATAGAGTTATTGAATACTTAATAATTGTCCTGTGATGTGTAACTCTTTGCAGGTACCTACCTATTAGTTTGACTAATTTTGTATAAACTTAAAATTTTTAAAATTTTGTTAGTCTACTAGATGTAATATTATTTTTATGTATTCAACATTATTATGCTCTTTTGTACTATTATGTGTAATAAAGTAAAAAACAAAAGGAAAAAAAAATTAAGCTATTAAATCTATGTACAAATTTGTATAGGTACATTTGTTGTGAGCTAATAACCTCAAGAGGTTGATACTGATATGTTAATAAAATAAATCAATAAAAAAATAACTAGATTTAAATAGACTATTACCAAAGAGAATAGAAAGTGCCCTTAAATGTCTTAAGCAGTTAGCTGATCCTTATTAGAACCAAAAATTTGTAAAAAGCGTCCCCCTTTATATGGGTTTTAAAAATTTATAGGTTGCTTTGTTTTTAAAAATACATGAATATGAAAAGGTAAAACAAATAGGTATTTAGAAAATTCTTTTTTTTGGTTTATTTCTTATTTTCCTTTAAAAAACATTATTTTCCCCATTCCAATGGCCCCCTTTCTTCTTTTAACTTTTTTTATCTTGGGACATTCCACGAAGGCTTTTGGGACATTCCACAAAGGCTGGTGCATAAGTACTAACCTTTCCTTTGGGGGTTAAAATTTGGGGAGGAATTTTGTTCACGAGGGGTTAAAAATTTGGGATTAGGAGGGCTTCTCAGGCCGGGTTCCCAAATCTTTACACTCCAGGGGTAAAGGGAAATAAAAGCTGGGACGTTCAGGGCCTCTCTAACTGGGAAATTTTAAAAGGATGGGATAAGGGTTTTCCACATGTTGCTCTCTGTTGGGCTGCCAGAAAGGAGTGGCCCAACTCCTGGGCGGAAACCGTAAAAATCCTTTTCCTATGAAAAAGCGACAGTCTCTCCCAAAAGGTGGGGAAGAAAAGGAAGCCTTTTCTTTAGCGTGGGGTCATTAATAAGACAAACGGCTCTTCTTTGAATGTAGTCAGATTGCTAAGTGTTGTATGGGATGCCATTCCCCAGGCAGAGGGAAAATATTCCCAAAAAGTTTGGGATACATACAGAGTATACAGATTGAAAGAAGGAAACACTTCCCAAAAGAGGGATCCAAAGCTTTGAACCCCAAAAGGCTATGGATGTAATGTGTTTTATTAAAGGGCAAATTTTCAAAAGTGCCTTCAAGATTAAAAAGAATCAGTTCTGCAGAACTTGGCCCGTTATGTTTTGCGGATATTAAAGCAGCGCCATTTTTAATATTAATTATTATCAGGGGCCCTATCTAGGCGGTGGCAGGGTGGGCGACCGCCAAGGGGCGCCGGGGTACGTGGGGGGGGCAAAATCGGCCATGAAAAATATTTTTTATATCAGTTGCCAATACCGTAGTCATATTATTATTTTTTTACTGACAAAAAATTTAAACAAATAATTAAAAAAACAGAACAATTTTATAGCAAATTTTCAACTTAAAGACTTCCTTTAGTTATTTTTAAGTTTAATCATCCGCAAATAAGGATGTTCCCCCTTCATTTCAATTCTTTTAGTCAGATACAAACAGTTATTTTATGTAAATCATATCTCATTCAAAGTGGCTAAAAATTTTCATATAAAAAATATATGAATTTGACAAATTTTCCCAAAATTGGTAAAAGAAACAAATTATTGGATCAAAAAAATTTAAACTACAACTTTTCACTTTAATTTTGTAAAATTTCCGGGGAAAAAACCTTCTTTTCGTTGGGGGGTATTCTTGGTTGGGGCATCCCAAAACTGGCTTAAAATCCCCTTTAAATTTTTTTACATTTAAATATTGTTCCTATTGATTTAAAAAATTATTTTGTTTAAAAGGGGGTTAAATTACAAAACATGACTATTTTGAAAAAGTTGATAAGATTGCTCCAAAATTCTAAAAATTCTTTTTTTCTGATAAAAGGGAATTAGTTATTTAAAAAATAAATTTTGTAAAATCGTTGCATTTCCTGCTACATACCTTTAAAGAATCCAAGTAATAAATAAATTCTTTCCCCCTTTGTTGGTTTTTACTTTGTAGAGTTATTTCAACATGTTTTACAGTATTGAAGAGAAAATAACAATGATTAAATGGTATTATATGGAAAATAGTTTTGAAGAGTATCCCCCAAATTTTCCCAAACTTTTTTTTTCCTGACAGAACTTTCCCAAGTAAGACAACAATTATTAAAATATCGTTTATAAGTTTGAGACAAAAGGTACTGTTTAATAATAAAATAATGCTTGGACGAAATAATAATGTCCCAATTGGAAGGCCCCAAGAAAAAAATTTCTGATTTAATTTTTCTTCATAAAAAGAAAAAAAATAAAAAAATTTTAAGCATAGGCTTCTTGGCAAATCGTAGAAAAAAATCACAGCACAGCACTACGCAAATTAAAGAAATATAAATATCATCAGAAAAATATCAAAGACATCGGGAATTAAAGGGGAAGCGATGAGACCCGAAGAAAGTTTTTTGTTTTTGAAGTTATGGAAAGGGCGAATAACGATAGGGACCCTCCCGCAATATTTGTTTTAGGGGCCGAATGCACCTTTACATTAAACAATGAACCAAACGTTCAAAAATAAGGATAATCCCTCAAAAGGTAAACGTTTGGGCGGGTATATGGACATGGGTTATTGGACCTTTTTAAATCACAATTTAGGAACAAACTTTTTTAGAACTATTACAAAATCAAGTGGGGCCGGCATTGGAACTATTGGAAGAAGTTGCCCCACAACCAGCATTATTGTTTCCAAATGGATGGTTGTCCTACCAAAATTCCGAGTAAGGGAATATGTTCAAAATTTTTTCAATGGACTCACTATAGGACCAAATTACACCAAAAATTTTGGCCAGCTGGGTTTTTCGTCTTTCCCCAAAAGACTTCTTCCTTTGGGGTCATATCAAAATGGGTAATTGTCTGAAAGTTGCCTCCTCTCCGATTTTGACAAAATTTGGGTATTGGGGTTTTTGGGGGGCTGATTCCGAAACTTGCAGAAAGGAGAAGAAATTGTAAATAAGGTTAGTTTGGTTTTTTAACTTTGATATTTAATATTTCGAAAACGAAACGTTCCGAAAAAAATTTTGCAGATTCTTAATCAGCCAAAAAACCCCTATACCAAATTTGGTCAAATCCGGGAGGGCCTTCGAGACCAATCCCAAAAATTTTTTTATACAAAAGGGGTTATCAAAATTTTGAAGAATTAGGGTTTCCCCAAATTTTACGGCCGATTGACTTCGGCATTTCAACTTCATAATGTAAGAACCCTTGAAATTTTATAACCGTTTAGGATAGCCCTTGAGTACGGGGGTCTGTTTGAACTCTAAATTAAAAACATTAGCTTTTTTTTTGATTGTTGGTTAAAACCTTATTTTAGAAAAGTTTTTAAAGTTGTTTTTCCTTCCCATAAAAATTTTTCCATTATGTAAAATCTCATTATGTAGTTCAATGTAATTACTTAATAAATTTTTAAAAGAATTAATTATTTTCTTAAAATTAAAACATGTTGAAATAACTAATACAAAGTAACACGTGAATTAAAAGTTGACAAGACATTTATTTATTACTGGTGGATTCATTAAGATATGTAGCAGGTATGCAATGATTTAACAAATGCACCACCTGGTATACTCCCCCCAAAACCCCCCGTTCAAAGGGGGCGCAAATGTTAAGCCGCCAAGGGGCAAGCCCTCCTAGATAGGCCCTGATTATTATAGTAGCATTTTCCCCAATGAAAATAATTTTTCCATTTCTTTATTTTTTAATTAATATTAACACATTACCACTTTGGACGAGATACAATACCCCAAAAAATAGTCCCATTCTTTAATTTACAGTCCTTCAACGGCTGAGTTCGAAAAATAGCTCAATCTGGTTTTCAGGTTTCCAGTTATTCTGTGGGGCCTTGTGAAACAAACTTGTTAATTGTTATTTTTTTAATTTGTGAAATTTTATTTCTACACATTAACACAACAAAACCAGCAAAACAATGAAGGTTCAAGATGGGAACAAAAAACATAAAAGTAAGGTTAGGCCATGCTTTAATTATGGAGAGTAGAAAGATAAGGAGGACCATATCTTATGGCCGATTGGCTCAAAAAGTGGTCCCAGAACAGCATAAAGTAAAGAGGCGCTGGTGTAGCAGAAGGATATGGTGTGAACCAATGAATTTGTAGTCCGGTCAAATTAGACTTAAAAATGGTAGTGAAACTATAAAAATTCACATAAAGCTAAAAATGGTAGGAACGTTCGGAGCACCATTATATTTTATGTGAAATCTGTGTGCAAATCAATGTGCTGAACTTTTTAAAAAGAGTAACTACTCAGCTCCGCATGAAGTTATGACCAATGGAGTTTGCTTTTTTCTTTGTATGGAGCTCCATCTCTTACGGCTGTTTGGCTTAAAAAGTGGCCCCAGAATAGCACCAAATAACGACCGTTGGAATGTAGCCCTAGTTACGCCAATTACTTGATACAAGGCAAAGCCGTAGCCAGAAATAATTTGGTGGGGGAGTTAACTTTTTGTGTCAGGGGTATCGACTCTGCAAAATCGGGTGGTCTTTTGGGGGTACCACATATAAGACTAAATAATAATAATAGATTAAGACCTAGCATCAGGGGTATCATCAACGATACGGTGCCCCCGGGCTACAGGGGCCCCGACAGGTGTAAGCAAAAAGAATGAAGAACGTAAAAGTATAATTCATTTTTTTGAGAACTACGCTTTTATAGGGCCCTTTTTTATTATTTGACTTCATTAACCCACATTCTAATCCTTTACAGTATGAAAATGATGACTTACAGAAAAATAGAATTCTAAAATACACTAAGCAAAATATAAAATCAAAATCCCTTCCATGGTTAGAGATAACCAGAACTAACCAAAGGGTAGGGATTAACAACAATTTTTAAAAATAAAACGCGAAAGATAACGAAGCGAATTTTTGATGAGTTGTCAGAAGATGAGAGATTTTCAGACCCAGAATCATACTTCAGATTCAATGTGTATTACTACTGTTTGGATATATTAATATCTCTAACTTAACAAATATTTTGAAGCCTCTGTGACCTGAGTAATACTTTCAAAGTGTTACAACGGAAAAACTCTTATCATTTTCAAAAGAAATAATAAAAAAGGAAGCCGAAAAACTGACTGACATTTGATCTGTAGGAAAAATAAATTGCTTTAAAAATATGCTTAGAAACTGGAATTCAAAAAATCCCTTTCCATTAGGGCACTCACGGAATTATAACTAATAAAATTTAATAACCGCGTATCCAGTTTTCCGAAGGTAATAATAGTATATTATTTTATATAGAGGAAAAGTGGTACTTCTCATGGCGCCCTCATGTTAAATAGCCGAACGTAGTGAGGCTGGTAATAGAAAGCAAACCATGAAAAACGTCAGACGTCTAACAAATGAATGCAAAACATCTCTTTTTAATATTAATAATTATTAAAGATAGTGGGTTCGCAAGGCGGTTTACCAAAGTCGATGAATACTTGCTATAGTAATCTAACATAAAGCTGTCAGTGTCAACAATAATTATTTTTTTTAATTGCCTCTCCAATTGCGTTTTAATTTTGTATTGATAAGCAGTTATTGAGTAAGATCGATAAAATATTAACCAGTTTGTTCAATTAGGTAATAAATAAAAATGTTAGTTTTATGGGTATTTGTTGTTTGTTTGTGTCTACAGACAGGTCCACTGTAGTAGAAACATAGGAATCACTTAGGCGAATTGACTTACATTCGCCTGACTCGAGCTAGCAAACAAAATCGCAAAAACGATGCGATAAATGTTGAATATTTTTGAAGATTTAATTTTGAATTTAAATATTATTTGCTTTCTTGCAGCCGCAGGCATTGCAAATACGTGGTAAGTTCTCTTGGAAACTCGTTTCTTCACTAAAAATAAATAATAATGGACGTTTACGAACTTCGTGAAAAGGTTCAAATTGTAAAATGGTATTTCCAAGGAAAATTATATCGACAAATTCATAAAATTTGGTAATATCTGGTTTTAGCAAGATGGTTGTCCCGCTCACAATGGACGTATTGTTCAAGGATATTTGAACAATACGTTTGCTAACCGTTGATTAGTGAACGTGGAACCATTTTGTGGCCCGCGTGATCACCAGACCTTGCTCCTAATGATTTTTTTTTGTGGGGTTATTTAAAAAATGAGGTTTATGGTCATGATAGATCTAATAATTTAGAAGAATTTCGAATAAAAATCGAAGAAGTTTTTCAAACAATCAGCCCTAATATGCTAACAAACGTTAGACGGGGTTTTTACGATCGTTTGGGATATTACCTTGCACCAAGAAGAGGTTTGTTTGAATATTTATTATAATTTCATTTTAGAGTATTTTTATGTTTATAATTATTTATTTTTCATATGCATTACTATTTTAATTTTAGAAATGAGTTTTGTGTTTAGAGAACTTACTCTTTATTTTGTTTTGTAATTAATGAACTGATAAATAAAGCTGTTGAGTATTAATTCTATTTATAAATAACGGTATTAAGTATCAACTGTTTTCTCAACAGATTAGACCGCATAAAAATATTTTACAACACACCCATGATACTATTACTAGAAGATAAAACCACTTGGCGATTTAATTTCGTACGACGTTGCGCATGACGTCACTCGACGACAACAATTCACTGCTTGTCGGTTGGGAAAGCAGTGTTTTAAAGCCTTTTTTAACGTTTAAAATTGTATTTTGGCATTTTTGAATTTTAAAAAAATAAATAAATCATGCGCTTAATCCATCTAACATCTAAACAAAATCGGAATGCCACTATTAAAACTCGCCGTTTCTGGGAAATAGTCGTCAGTGACGTCAGGCGTGCGAGAAGATAGGCTTATCTCATGCGCGTGGGTTTATCTTTTAGAGTAATAGTATCATGCAACACACCCGTCCGAAAGCATATCACAAACTGAGATTCGGTTCGATTAATCATGCATGCCGACGTGTATCGATCGAAGCGGACAGAAGTAAATTCCTCAGTTTCCTGCCTATGTTTCTACTACGCTGGACCTGTCTGTATATTGCTATACATAAACAACTTCGCGGTCGCCTACACAGTCGAGTAATGACGGATTTACTGACGTTTGAAGAAAAAATATATTAAAAGTACAAGTAAGAAATTACAATTTCCTAGGAGCCAAGTTAGCAAAACCCTTTAAATATATACTTTTTTTGCCTTTTAGCTTACTTATTTATTAAATCATACCTAGCCAAAGGCGATATTATATTTTCGAAATTTTCTGCCTCTCTAAGATAGCTTTTAATTAGTTTTAATTTCGAAAAATTTTTTTAGGCTGTTGCAAATGTTAAGGGAGAGGTCAAAAATAAAAAAAGGCTTTTTATTTTACTCAATAAAAGTGTTTTTGTTTGTTTTTTCGAAAAATCTTTACCCTCCATTTGAGCGTCGCTGCAGTCGGGTAAATGGGCTTCGCGACAAATTTTGATACAGGAGTACAGGACCTGTCTAGGGCAAGCTGCGCTACTGCTAGCATTAGCAAAATTATTCTTCATAGTGGTAGTTCTTTGTATTTATATGGTTTTTTGCTTTTATGAAAATTTCCAGGGGGAGCTTCTGACCCTCTAACCCCCCCCCCCACTGGCCACGGCCTTAATACAGGGCCAAAAACAATTAAACTTTGCATTACATGTGTCCAAATTTTAATAGCCCAATTTTGTATAAAAACACACTTTTAATATGGCGCTAATTCAAAGAAAATGTGTCTGAAATAAAAAAAATCCAAAACTAAGAAGTTTTATGTAGCTTGCGTTGAGTCTTATTTTGCAACAGTGGTGTAATTTTAAAAAAAAATGGGCAATGAAAAATAAAATTTGATAGATAATACAAATCACGTGATAACAATTTTTTTTGTTAATTTTCATCTTGATCGATGCAGAAATTGATACCAAAGTCAAATTTCGAACAAAATTGCGGACTTTACTGATCACATTGTATTTAAAAAAAACTAATCGTTCGGCATTGGTGGCGTTGGTGATTACTGCAATTAAAAATGTGTTCTTTTACTACAAACACATTAAGTAATTATAAAAGCATGCTGATAGTAAAAAAACACCTTTAGGATATTTACTGTTCTTTATTTTTTGAACTACAGTATAACATGTAAAACTTTAACAATTCGGCAGCTATAATCTACAAATTCTTTCAGTCAAAGTATTTTTTGTACATAATCGCTGTGAAAACTTATATTATCAACAACTTTAAATAAAAATTATAACACTGTATATTGACTTAAAAGTATTATTACATATATTTTAAAATATCCTTAAAATCTATTGCAACAAAAATAAATAAAGTATTGGCTAGCTTTCCTTTTTATACAGTTTGACTAGATTATTTTTTATTCATCTGAAATGATTACTTTTAAAAATAAAATATTTAAAATTATACTTTTTTCCCAGGAATAGTTTTTAATACTATAATACAAATTATTAATTTTAAAAAACACTGCTTGCCACCCTATTTTATATGTTTACTTTGGTAAGTTGACATACGGTAAGAGTAAGCCACGCGTAAGACCGCTGACATGGTCATATGTTTTCTTCATAGAGGTATTATAAATAGAGCAGGGATGACATACGACTGCCTGTACGCGGAAACGTCAGACGGTTAGAAAGAAAAAGAGGATCACGGAACCCTGTCTGTCTCTCTTTACTGACACATATGAGAGGGAGATAGATGGAGTACTGTGATCTTCTCTCTCTCACTCTTCTTTTTTTAAATCGAATCTATAATACCTCTTTGGTTTTCTTATTTCGAAATCAAAAACTAACCTGTTGTCTATAAGTCTAAATCTTTGACAATGTAAATGCAGCTCAGTGTGTGAACATTAGTAGAAACTTAAAAATTAAAGTAAGAATATAAAGCTACAAAAATATAACTCGTCACAAAACGAGAAGTAGCAGAAGAAAACATCATTGTAAGCTTGCATGTTAGGTACTTGACGCAAATATTTAAAATTAGTATTTAGCGGTTTTTTTGTACTTTCTTGACAAAATCATTTAGACAATAGTTGAGAAAACTTAGATGTCAAAGAAATCAGATCACTGGACTGCAGATAAAGTAATAAGTACAAATTGGCGCTACACGACATCAACACGATATGCGAACTATATATCGCTAGGATGTTGCCACCGGGTATTTAAATCGCCGACTTCACACGAAGCTATATGATACCTCGGCGATATGTTGCTTGTCAACATTTTTCTTTAGTTGCCTGTCTAGACTTGTTGCGCACACGGCACATTTTGAGGAATCATTATTACTGATAATGGTCTCTGAACGGATATTAACTAAAGTAAATTACTACTGACGTAGAAAAATGTTTGTATAATTTTAAATTATCAGAATATTCCAAACAAGACATAACTGAAAAGGCATGGAGTAAAATTTTAAACAAAATGATGCTTTCATTTCTTTGCTGCTAGACACAATCTTCTATTTCTTATGATATACCAAAGCACCCAATATTTTCGTCTTCTACTCCGATTTCGCAAATACGAATCCATGGATGTCTTCTTTCTCTTCACTAGATACTACGTCTTCTTCACTTGACATCTTAAAAAGAAGTACCAGTGGTTTTGTACTCGCGATTTATTTACATATATTATGACGTCTCATGTAAATAGTTTTGTTGATGTCATGTAGGGCCAGGCGGATAAGGCTTTAGGTTCGGGAAAGAAAATCGGCTACGTCACTCTGGGATTAAGAAACCAATTAAATTGTTCGTACTAAACACCTTTGCATCAAATTTAGCAAACTAGTATTTAATACCTTGCCAAATTAAAAAAAATAACTAATAGTTAATAGGTTAATTCGTCTAAAAAGATGTTATTAAAATTACTACTAGGTATAAAGTATATACATAGTGTTAATGTGACACTGCTACAACGGTTAATGATATATAGAGGAGATCAAATGTAATCTATGTTTTCTGCAAGAAAACGGATGTCTGGAAATTATTGGTGCTAATATTTAAATAGCTCGTTTACCGTGAAACTGTTAATATAGAAGCGGCTAACTCAAAACATTTATATTAACGAGACACACAAATAAATTTTAACACTAAAATAAATTAATAAATTATCGAAAGTCATTTTAAAGAAGGCTGCTTTATTTTATGCTTTTTTTCATATATATTTTTTTGGGTTAGTTGCTTATCAGCGTCAACTCCTAGCGCGTTTAAAAGATGACTGCTGGTGCCTGACTCTGGACGTTTAGAGCACTGACAATTTTCTAAAAATCAATCAACAATTTTAACATTCTTATTACCGGCATATCCAGGTTATCACGCTATGTGGAGACTGGCGATTTCTGTTAGTATTCCAATATTTTATTATTACTTACTTAACTATATTCACGATCAAGTTGCGTTTGGCAGATCATATTCATCTACGCGACGATGCTGTTTACGAACTGATTACTATCGCTGTTAATTACTATCACCTTCTGTTTAACCTTTAGTCAGTAAACACGTGAGTTGAAAGCTCCAAAGCTTATTCAAAAAACGGCTGTTGAAGTCGCGTAACCAGCGTGATTTAACTCTCAGGAACCAAGGAGAAATTCACCCTGCCATCTAGAAGTTAGGGTGAGTCATACCCATTTTTTTCTGAATCACGCGCTAGCGTTGGCCGTACGCTGGTCAGAATACAGACTCGTGAAGAGAAAAAAGGGTCCCGACAGAAACCAGTTATATCTGGGGCGTCACTGCATTTCGGAGCACATGGGTGTGCCTTACAACAGCTTCATTTTTTTAAATAAGTAGGTTGCTTCTATATGGTCCAGAACCATCAGTCTCTACCAAATATGGGGAGCCTTACCGTAAGCGTGTAAACAATATTGAAGTGTGGCTCGACCAAAGAGTAATAATTGTGTTGAAAACTTATTACTCTTTGGCTCGACTTCCTGCTTATAGCCCGATCGGTGGACCGTGCTGTGCCTAATAGCGGCACCAACGGAGGTAAAAACCTCTTTTCACTGGTATTAAAATATCGGTATCAAACTGACCTCCCACACCTACATTGTAACTTCTAAGAGTAACGCGACTCGGCTTCAAGATTTAAAATTTTTAAAAATGCGAGTCATATAAAGTCAAAATATGAAACCATGATTCAAATCAGGAAAATATGCGGTTGTACCAGACTTGATCCAGTTAAGTCAGACTGGTCCTGGATATTGATGGGCCGAGTCAGGCCGACTCGATTACTGACTCGATATCTACTAGTGTACAGTATTCAGATATATAAGTATTTGAATTGATAATTACAAAAAAAGTCAGTGTCACGGGTTTTTTTTATCGCATCGGCCTTTGACGTGGTTTTGACTCAAACGATCGCATTTATATCTTGGTTACAAGTCTGTGGTTATTACGTAATTACTGAGCGTCCAATGACCAAATAAACACAGGCGCTCGATTCAAAACAGCATTCGGGTTCAATCAGGTATTCGAATACTATAATACTAGAATTAGAATTTGAATACCAGTGCGAATCCCTGGACTGGACGAGTACTGATTCGAATACTAAAATACTCGAATACCAATAAGACCCGACTTGGCCCATCACTAGTTCTGGCCATGTTAACTAAAATATGTTGTGGAGTGTAAAAAGTATAAAACAATAACTAAATTGTTGTGGTCGGTACATTTAAAACCTTAGATTGCATTATTAATAATATTAAAATATAGGCTTTTTTCTCAACCTACTTTTTGCACTTTTTTGAGTAGGGAAAAAACGTTAATTATAATCTCCTCTATATACACAGTTCAAAACTGCAAGATAAACACATTAACATTCTATATCTTAGGGTTAAAAATGTCAAAAAATTATAAAAATATTACGCCGGTATAGAATAAATACATTTATGTGACAATGTCACAAATCTTATAGATACTTTTTGGTCCAAAAATAGATGAAAGTTAAAAAAAACTTTGATGGATTAATTAAACAATAATAATAATGGGTTAAATGTATGACATAAAATTTTAGGATCATGCCAGAAGCAAATATTTTGGGCCAAAATTTCTTTTCGGCTTTATAAATATTTAGAAATATTTCTAATTATAACTATTTGTATGTTTGTATGCATGGGCGTAGCGAGGTACAGGCAGGGAGGGGCAGCTGCCCCTCCTAAGAAGAGCGGTAAATCTGACGAGCTTCATAACTTGCGACGCTTCTTATAAGACCTAAGAAACTAACAGGCTTGAAGGCTGGCTTGTGAAATCCAACTATACGTGATGTGATCTCTAATATAATTTTTTCTTCCTCTAATAAATGTCACTTATAACGACAAGGGTAGCCTAGTTTTTATTGTTATAGAAAAATGAAAACCCAAAAGAACTTTTAAAAAACTTGTAAAGAACCCTAACTAAAATAGACATAGGAGCGGAGCGGGTGGGCGGGATGGGGGTGAGAGGGGAGGTAACTGATCAGCCAATGTTGTGCGCCTTTATCGGTCGCCGCTCGCATTCATTGAAGCTATCTGATTTTTATATATTTTTTTAAATACTACTCTACTGCTCATGTGAAACTCATATGGTAAAAACAATGATTAAAACAAACAATATAATCTAGAATTTTCTTTGTCTGCCCCCCCTTATATGCAATCCTGGCTACGCCCTTGTTTGTATGTACACGGCATTATGAAAATAGTTTAATATATTGAAATGGGCAACTCCTCAGACAGTGTAAAGTCACGATCAGTAGTTTTTTTTTAATATTTGCACTTTTTTATTTTTAAACCGACTTCAAAAAATAGATGTTATCAATTCGACACGTTTGTAAGTAATATTGGAATTAGAAAATTTTGAAGTATATTTGTATGTATGTTTGTCCATTCATTTCTCCAAAACTATTATTTGGATTGTAACCATTCTTTTTTTAGAAGAATATTTTATTTTAAGTTAAAACTAAAAATTAGAAAATAAAAAAGTAGGTTATTTTAAAAAAATTACACCGCCTTCAAAATAAATTGACTCAAAATTATGAAATAATATTTTTGTATGTATACCCTAAATTAACCAACAAAAACTAAATCAAAGTAGGTGCGAAACATTTTTTATGTTGATGCCAGCCATGCTGCTATTAAAACAATAAGGCAAACCTTTCTCTATAAAACAGCAACCCATAAATAGGAAACCTGTAAAGGAGAACGTAGCAAGTTATGTGAACAGAAATGTACATCGTTCACACGGGCTTCTAGAAATGCTGAATCTACATTATGAACTTATAAATATGGCCTATTTTACATTGTATAGTTATTTTCCATTTAAAATCCATTAGTAACTTGTATTTTTTGATAAAAAAAATATATTTTTTAAGTAGATACTTTGCGTCGACCAAAAACTTAACTGGCGCAGTCGTAATAGGATCAGTGCAGTTTTTTTAATAAAAAAACGTGATTTAATTCTTTAGTGCTGACAAAGAACCATCTCGAAGATATCTGGACTTCAGAACCCCGGTTCGACGCAGGACAAGTGAATGGTGGTGTTTTTCACACCCCTTTCCCTGAATAGGAAGATCTCTAGTTAAGTTAGGATTAGGAATTGACAAGTAATATTGAAAAAAGATACAAAATATTAATTATTTAAAACAAATCAATAAAACGATTATTTAAAGAAATAATAATTTAATTTTTAAAGAAAATATTAGATTTAATTCCTTATTAGATTTATATTAACCGACCTGTTTTAGTTCTGTTTATGAGTGAAACAGATATTGACCAATTAGTTGGTGACTTTTTTAAAAAGCTTGCTTTAAACAAAAAAAAATTGTCCCAAAACAACCCTACCTTATACTTGGCACAGATCAATTACAATATGATAACAAAAATTGTACTTCTATTAAGCAGACCTACATTTGCCAAAATCACTTGGAGCCATCAGCGAACACTTGCATTGAAACCCTCATCAAAGAAGCTGAAAACCAAGATTGCCATACCCTTAAGGTTCGAGTCCAGACCACTATCGTCAAATCAATCAATAATCAATACGAATTAGCAATACCAGGGATGAATCCACTGAAAATCCACAAAAACTGCCAATCAAACAACTACAAAATAATCACTGATCCAAGCATCATTGAAATACCGCAAAATTGCCAGATCAATATTTTATCATCAATAATAAATAAAGAAGGAATAATTATGGAAACGCCGCTGACTCTACCAGAAATTAAAATTGGGCATTTCAACAAAAAATACTTAAAAAAAGATCCAATCAATCTAAACTGGATCGATTTGGAAACTATTCATTTTACAAGAAAAGGCTACGCTTTTAAAAAATTCAACCCAAACACAAATTCACCCCGTTGGATGGAGCTTTATAAGTATCCTCAGTACAATAAAATAGCAACCCTTATTCTACTCTTTTTTATTGTATGGAAAATTTATCAAGGAAGAAAGAACATTTTGAAAAAAAGAAAAGGCCCTAGTACGTAACCACCCGAAAACCAGCCATCTACCTTGCTATTTCGTCATAAGACGGAGAGTCATATGAACAGAAATGTACATCGTTCTTACGGGATTCTAGAAATGCTGAATCTACATTATGAACTTATAAATATAACCTGATAAAAAATATTTTTTCTTTTAAAAAGTACTTTGCATCGACCAAAAACTTAACTAGCATAATTTGGCAACCTTTTTTTGAAGTTCCCTGACCTTACCAAATATCATTTAAGACTTTCACTCCTTGCAGCTGTGTTTCACATCAACAGTAGAAAAAGTAAAAGATAAGTATGAGTATGAGTAAAGAGAACTAAAGATCTAAAACAAAAAGGTCAGTGGCGGGTTTTCTATTTGTACTTATATTTTTGGAGTTCATTATCTCAGTTATTTATGGTAGTCCCGCATTTTTAACTATTTCTCTTTAATTTATTTTCACACAAGGATTTTGATGTTTCAATATATTAAAATATTTCCATAACACCCCGTATATGACTGTGCCAAAAATGTAGGAAGTGTAGGTTAACATTTACATAAGAGTAACGTACACATATGAAGAAAATTGCTCCAACTTTTTCTGCACAGCAGTGTAAAGATAAAACTTTACTTTCGTAGTTATGACATTTAATTGCCAACCAACAAGGATATTTAGGGTTGAGACCATTAACCGCCAAATAATGCCCGAGTTAGCTACAATATTTTTTGCTAATAATCAAACATATTAAATTGCGAAAATCGTAATTTTTTAAAATTGTCTCAAGATGCATTTTAATTTTAGGCAACAAACTTCACAGGTGACAAGGTTATAAACAAATACAATGTTTTGTTTTGTGTATTTTTGGTTGCCTATGCCATAATCGTTTATTAATAGAAAATCATGAATTAATAAGAGCTATTAATTCATGATTTTGTGTACGCTAATACTACTCATAATTAAACGATCGTTAAAAAATATTTTTATTAAATACTTACTGCAGAACCTTAATTATTAAAAACTATATGCCTGATCAGTTATAATACTCTACATACATAGCAAAAAATATAAGTAAAGAATTAAATTTTTATGCATTATCTTCCCCTGCTGTAAAACATAGAGGCGTTTGAATTTCTCAAAAAGATTCGCAATATTATTTATACAGCATATCCAAGATAAGAGGGGCCAGTATGACCATCTTGGAAATGGTAAGAGATACAATATCAGTTAAATGAGATAAAACTTAAGGGTGTGCGAATAGTTGTCGAATCGAATCAAATTGAATAGCTATATTTGATTCGAACTAAATATTCGAGCTATTCGAATAGTTTGAACTATTCAAATAATTTGAACTATTCGATTGATTTAAACTATTCGAATGATTAGAACTATTCGAATAATTCGAAGTATTCGAAAAATTTGAATAGTTTAAACAATTTAAATTTAGTATTTTTTAAATCATTGATTATATAAGCTAATTATAAGTCGTAGTGGCTATTTAAAAATAATAATGCGAACGAAACGGCTGAACTTTTGATTTAAAATTACGTCTTTAATTAACAAAATAAAGTCTTTTTTATAAAACTTCTTTGAAGACTAATCTTATAGATTCAAAGAAAAAAATTTTGGCAAAACTATTTAATATATTTCAGTATTTTAAGTAACCACCATAACAAATTTCCAATATTGTGGATTCAATATCAATTATCACAAACCTTTAAAAATGCTGCCAAAATCAATTCCTATTTCTAAATATCCAGAAAAATGTTTTCAATTCGGGTATGGGAGCGTTCAAGTATTACCTAACGCATTTGGGGGAGGACGGGGTCTTGTAAAACGTTACGATGCGTTACAGGGGCGGGAGAGGGGGAGTTGAACTACGCGTTACGTAACATTGATTTTACAACTTTTGGGTAAAAATGGTCACTTGGTGGTTATGGTACGTTTTAATAGAGGGGAGAGGGGGTACAGAAAAACGTTACGGCGAGTTACATGGGGGTCAAAAATCTACAAAAATTGCGTTACATAATACTTAAACACTCTCTATTCCAATTATTTAAAAGATTCGAATCATTCAAATAGTTCGATGTATTCGAATAGTTCAAACCATTGGAATGATTCGAACTATTCGCACACCCCAAGATAAAAGTTGCAGTTTAATGTGACTAACAATACGTCTATTACAAACTTTTGAACTTCCATGTATTTTCGGAGATATCGGAGAATAAACCAAAGTTTTCTAAAATTTCGTTTTTTTTGCTTTATAACTAAAAGGATTTTAAAATAACTTGCACATTAACGATTTAACTTTTTCTGAGCTATTTGATAGTGCTTTCAAATGTCACCTAGGACTTTCCGTGACTCGGCCACCACCATCAACTTTATTTTTTCTTATGAGCGCCATATGGAATTCCGTAAATAAATAGCGTTCTTTATCCTTATTTTAATTTTAACAATATATAAAATGTTATACTATAAAAGCTTGTAACCACATTTGTTTTTAAAAAAATAAATATTTTCTTAGCAGGCCTTGATTCCGGTGATTTTCTTTGGTTTTTTTTGTTGTGAAAAGAAAATTTCAGCACAGATTTTTGGTAGAGATGGGTTTTTTTAAATAAAGAAAAGCGAGATATAATATTAAAACTTAATTACAAATTTGAGAGAAACAGTACAGAAAAGGAGCAAATGTTGAATACATATTTAAAATAAATATGGCGCTTTTTACTAGTCCAAGGCATTAGTCACGAATAAACTTACTTGTCAAAGGGATTAGTCTACAGCTAAACAGAACATTATTTAATAAACATATTAAATAAATTTAGCCATTTTAAAGTAAAAATAAAAAGTAAATACCTTAATCAGAGAATTTAAAGATTTATGTATACAAAACATCTTACAGCAAGTACTCAAAATGATGATGTTCCTCTACAAATATCTCTTTTCTAAGTGTTTCTGTGTGTCTATTTTTTAAAGTGGCCCATAAAAGCTTATTAAAAACCGTTACCTTGTCAGCCACCTAATAAGTCCCGCATCACCTATCCTATGCTTAAATCTATCCTTTAAGTATTCAGACATTATTATAGTATTGTGTGCAGGTGCTTAGCTATGTTCGAACCAAAATCCATTATATTTTGTAAGGGGTAAATTATTAAGATATCCCTCAAACTCAGTTTTTAAAAAGTAAATGTATATTTTTATGCGGTTATTGCCTTTCATGATATCTATACATATTTCTAAGTACATTTGCGCTGTTATCGTACAGTTTCTTCCAAATTTGTAGTGCAGTTTTAACATATCTTTTTCCCTTATCGAAAAATAATCCCCTTAAAAAACCTGCAAATCTTTTGACTAGTACTAACGTTTAATTTTTGACAAAAATCATTCGTCGAAATCAAGGTCAACTAAGAAGATATTAATTTTATGGAAATAGCGAGAAAAAAATGGCAATGTAAATGTGCAATTTATTTTAAAATCCGTTTTAAAATGGAACTAGGAAAAAATAAAATCAATTTTCCAAAATTTCGGTTTTTCTCGGATATCTTAAAATATTTTAGACAGCATATTATTAGTCACATAAAAACGCAACTTTCTTCTCATTTAACCGACTTCGTATCTCCTATCATTTTAATGATGCCCATACTAGCCCTTATCTTGAACACGCTATATAATACTAAATGAAAATCCCGACACTTTTAAGGATATAGTGTTTCTAGTCATAATCCTGAACACTTATACTTTGTAACATTACTTCAGACTTTGTAATTGTTAGTTTTAGTACAATAAATAATTTCCTAATATATTTTACATAAAGAAGCATTTTATACCTAATTGATATGATACGTCCAAACTGATTACACTTACAACTACTATCTATGCATGGATGATGTTTCTAATATTTATAGTTACATTTATCTTACCAATTTATGTGGTAGGTTTTACTTATTTTTCTTAACTTAGGCCGTAAAATTTAATACCAAATGCATAAAAGTAAAACAACCCCAGTGCATTTTTGGATATCGAGTGATGGTTAGGCAGAACTAACGAAAAAAAATGTGTGTGTGTGTGTGTGTTTGCTGTGTCTTTTGATAGTCATCTTGTGTTTAATAAACATAAGCAATGTAATGATTGTCGACAAGGGCAAAAAATCTTACTATTCCTTTTAAAAAAGATTATTTAATTCTTGTAATTAAAAAATACTTTTTGTCTTAAAACGTGTATCATTTAATTTTTTTTTACGACGATGGAAACATATTAAAAACGTGTTCATAAAATAAAGGGTTTTCCATTGAGAATGATATGATTTGGTAATGATGTAGTAACCATGGTAATAAAGTTGTACCTGTCATTTATGTTCAATAAACTCTAACAATTTATCATCGCTAAATACTTGCTCCAAGAACGTCTGGTTATTGTCCAAAAATTTTACGAAAATGGTCGTTCTTTTGGAACACTTTTCGCGCACTTTACGAAAACTTTGGTCTAAATAATCGCCCTTCTGTGCTTGCCAGTTGTCGCATCGTTGAGAAATTTGAAAGTAATTTTACTCTTCACGATGTAAAAACTCCAGTAAGACGCTGAAATGCCAAAACTGTTGAGAATGTTGATGCTGTAAGAGATAGTGTTGCAGAAGATCCAAATGTATCAATTCCTCGTCGTGCTCAAGAGTTAGGACTTAAAAAAACAACAACTTGGCTAATTTTGCAAAAAGATTTAAATTTACACCCGTACAAGGTTGTTTTGACCCAAGAATTTAAGCCACTGGACCATCGTCGGCGCAGCGAATTTGCTGCTTGGAGTTTAGAACGACTTGAACGGGATCACAATTTTGCCGAAAAAATCTTTTTAGATGAAGCTCATTTTTTGTTAAGTGGATACGTAAATAAGCAAAATAGTCGTTTCTGGTGTGAAAGCAATCCACAACAGATTCACGAGAAGCCTTTGCATCCCCTAAAGGTAACTGTAAGCTGTGGTTTATGGCATGGTGGTATCTTTGGACCATTTTTTTTTCTAAAATGAAGTTGGAGATTCCGTAACAGTGAATGGTGAACGATATCGACAGATGTTGACAAATTTTTAATGGTCAATTTGGATGCGCTTGATTTAAAAGATATGTGGTTCCAGCAAGACGGCGCAACATGTCACACTGCTCATGAAACTGTCACCATACTGCAAGAAAAGTTTGGTGAAAGGATAATTTCAAGAATTGCATCTGTTGCCTGGCCACCAAGAAGCTGTGACTTGACTCCTTTGGATTACTTTTTGTGAGGTTATTTAAAATCTAAGGTTTCTACAAACAGGCCACAAACCCTTGATGCTTTGAGATTGAACATTAAACGCTGCATTCGTGAAATTACGCCCGATTTATTGCACAAAGTTTTCTAAAATTGAATTCGTCGAATTCACTCGTGTACACGAAGTCGAGCTGGATATTTAAACGACGTGCTATTCAAAATATAAAAGTTATCTATTGTACTTCAAGATAATATAAAAAGTGTGGTTATATCTAAAATCATTTCTATTTTATTTAATTTTAAAATCATATCGTTTTTATTGGAAACCCCTTTAATAACATTATGGCATTATGAATTTCCATTATAAAGATCATAAGGATAACCAAATGAGCATGCTAAATGTATCATAATGACACCGTCATAGATTAACGTATTTAATACGTTGTCCTAGTAATTTTTCTTATTTGCAATTATTAACATAATACAAACGTCTTCAAAAAATAATTTAATTTTTAACCAAAAATGCACCAAGGTTAAGTTTATATTGTCCATTTAGTTAAATTTACTGTGTTTAGATAGTACTTTCACATTCTTATTCTCAGTCATAATAAGAGAATTTGTCATGACTATGAGAAAAAAACTACAATAATTTTACAAATGTGGAAATATTTCCTATAAGATACATTTGCCCTACCTGTTTTATGGGCTTCTTATTAATTGGATTTATAATTACTTTTAAAGTATACTTTTTAATGTGAATAATCCATCAGTTTAACTATGAACGCCACTCACTGGCATTAATGGTTTTATCGATTTACCCACTGTTTTAGGGCTTCTTCAAATTCTATAGTTTCTTTATTTCGAACTTCTTGATGTTCATTAGATTCGTCACCCAGTTCTGGATTCTGATGAGGGTCTTGATTTCCATGGTTATCATGTCTGGAGAACTGTAACAATAAACGATTATCAATATTTAGGGTGAGTACATTTGTGTGTATTGCTTACAAATTTAAAGGTTAGTATATCTATGATGAAATGTTAAATATGGTAAAATGAATCATGAAAGTTGCTAGCGGGGCTATACGAGGTAATTTAAATCGACCCTAACCACTAGGATCTCGGAAACTATAGTGTTTACTTGAAAACGTTGGAGATACATCACTAACCGAAACGTTGTGTGTCAATTAACAAATAAAGACAATCGAAGTCAAAGATTTTAGTGTTATTGAATATACAAGGTGTCCAGGATAAGGAGGGCTAGTATGGGGATCTCCGAAACGACAAGAGGTAGGTGGGTAGTTTAAGTTTGGCAAAGTTGCGTATTGGGAGCTCAATAATATACGGTTGAAAAATTAAAGTTCTATTTTTTACTTTCAGAAATATGACGAAAAAACTGAAATTTTCGATTTTCGTTTTTATTTTTCTACTACTTTATTTCAAAAGTTAGAAATATTCTAAATATACATTCTCATTGAAACTTTTTGCGCTTCATCTATTGGCGAAGTCAAAAATTTCTTATGACGTTTCGTTTTCGTTAAACCATCAACAACTTTTTTTTTAATACGGACCTGGACCTTTTATTGAATTTTTTTAAACCCCTTATTATGCCAATTACAAAAATGTATAATACTTAATATTTATTTAACAAATATGGAACGCCCCTATAAGAAATTATGTGCGTTTCTTGTCTAACTCATTGTCACTTAGGGGAAATATGTTTATTTAACAGAAAAATATCAAGTGTTATACATAATTTTAATTGGGATTAAAACTGCTTCAAAAAATGCAATAAACAATCGAGGGCCGTATTTAAAAAATAAAGTTGATGATAGTTTAGCGAAAACGAAACGTCGTAAGAAATACTTGACTCCGCCAATAGATGAAGCGGAAAAAGTTCAAATGATAATTTATTTTTAGTTTTTTTCGAACTTTTGAAATAAACTCGTAAAAAAATAAAAACGAAAATCGGAAATTTTAGTTTTTCCGCCGTATTTCTGGAAGTACAAAATATACCTTCAATTTTACAGCGGTATATTATTAAGCTTCCCAATACGCAACTTTGCCAAATTTCAACTACCCACCTATCTCTTACCGTTTTGGATATCCCCATACTGGCCCACCTTATCTTGGACACCTTGTATAACATATAATAACTTTAATAGTGGGTAACCTTATTTATTAAAAAAATATATATCTTCTTAGATTGGTCTTGTCTTCGGCGATTTAAAAAAAATATATATATCAAAGGTAAATGTTATTACATATTTTTAGTAGAAATAAGTTATTTAAATAAAGGAAAGCGAGATTAATTATTAAAACTTTATTATACATTTGGTGGAAACATCTAACTAAATTTAAAATGAATATGGCGTTTTTACTAGTCATGAAATTGCTTGTCAAAGGGATTAGTCTACAGCCAAATGGAACTTTGGTATTAAAAACATACTAAAAATATTAGTGGTTTTAAAGACAAAATAACAAAAAGTAAAAATCTTAACCAGATTTTTCAAAGAATCATATATACAAAAATATTATGTATTAATTTATGAGCTTTTAACATATTACAACTTATACATTGTTGCAATCGGATTATGAAACCCTATTTTCCTACGTACGAATCCAATATGGAAAAATAAAGTTGATGATGGTAGCAGAGTGATGAAACGCCGGATGTGAAATCTGAAAGCACTACCAAATAGCGCGGTATAAGTGCAATTTGTAACAACTGCTGTTTCATGTGCAGAGCTCCATCTTTATCGAAACTAGCCTAACTTATGGTTTTAATCAACTCTTCTAAAAGCTCTGAAAAAAATTATTTGACAAAAGTGTAATCAGCCCATTTAAAGTTGCTTAATAAAAATAAGATCCAATTAATCATGCATTAATTAATAGCACAGATCCACAGAATACATTTATATCAAAAACCCGTTGATTACCACTTTTTCTAATTCGTTAGTAGTGTTTTCTTCCCAAAAGTGAAACTTATCTTCGTTTAACATTTCGTTATTAGGAAAACAAATTGTATTGTTATATATATATATATATATATATATATATATATATATATATATATATATATATATATATATATATATTATATATATATATATATATATATATATATATATATATATATATATATATATATATATATATATATATATATATATATATATATATATATATATATTATAGGAATATGTATATATATATATATATATATATATATATATATATATATATATATATATATATATATATATATATATATATATATATATATATAAAATTTACATATTTTATATATATAATATATTGATAATAATAATATAATTTTTCCGATGGTGATATGCTAATTGAATTTCCTAGGGTCACAGAAGGTGTTAAAAATATTAAGGCAACATTTTTAGTATTCTACTTATAAACACAACACAAAAACCAAAAAATGCATTCTGAAGGAAGAGCAACTATTTTCTTTTTAAATCTTAAAATAAGAAGGCCTCGCATTTTTTGCACTCTAAGACAAAAATTGCCTTTTTTAAAATTTTGAGTTTTATTGTTAAACTTGAAATTATTATTCCAATATAATTGTAAATAAGACAATGGTGCCTTTATAAGGACATTTAAGAGAAACATAAAAGCTTAAATATTTGAGAATACAAGTGGTTTTCACGATATAATTAAGAATGACTGGACTATGATCTCCAAAACTCTTATAATTTTTTTTCTACATAATTTTTGTTTTATTTTCTGAACTGAGTTCTACTTTAAATTATTTTTAAGTACTTGGAATTGCAAAATATTATTATTATTAATATCCTATATCCTTTTTTGAAAAACTATTAAGTTTTAATAATCTAAGAACTTAAAAAGAATAATACGGAGACATTAAAAAAAATGTTCTTTGTATTTCTTTTCTAAAATACACGAATTTATCGTTAAGGGCAACTCACAAAGGTCTAGATAGGAAACTTATTTCTCTCCCTAGATAGCACTAAAGATAATACAAAAACAAATAAAATTTTCTTAGAAAGCTAACAACCTAGGTGAAAACATTAGCATGTTAGTCTATGCATTTTATTGTGTCAGTACATTATTTTATGATATGTGAAGTGTAGCATGTGTACAACACACACCTGTTGGGCAAACTGATCTTGATTATGTTCCGTTGTTGGTCCATAATTGGGCTGTCCACTGTTTGGCACAGTGGGGTAATGAATGCCCTGCATCTTAAAATTTTGTCCATGGATATAATTCTGACCGGAAAAATTCTGTCTTTCCGAAAACGGTTGATTTTGCATATGGTTAGTTTCCGGAGGACTGGAAGGATGCCTGGCCCGAAGTTCCGCCATAAAGTTGGCATCTTGCATGTACCTACGCTGAAGTTCTTGTTGCCATCCGCCATCGGATTCATCTTCACCGTCATCTTCAAAATCTGAAGAAAAGCAGATATTTTTAGTATAATACACTACTAGCTATAAAACGATAATAGAACCTAATAGAATAGTAAATTTATTGCATCGTTCTACTTAAATACATTAAAATCTTGTTTGGTACACGCCAAAAAGGTTTTTATAAAGTAAGACCGTTTCGGCCCTGGTCCCGGGGTATAGCCTGTTCAGTCCCTATACCTCGAGACCAGGACCGAAGCGGTCCCATTATATAAACACCTTTTTGGCGTGTACCCCACAAGAATTTTTTAAAAAATATGAATTCTCCACAACAATACAGAACATATTTACAAGTAAATACATTATATCAGCCGAGTATCGGATTATTACGTTTCATTAATTTAGTAATGTTATATGTAAACAAAACAAAATTTTAACCAAAATTAATGAAAATAATAAGATATAAAAAAATAATAAGTGGAGTGTTTGTGTAAGCAAAAACTACTGCAGCGATAAAAACATGCTTAACTACGTTACTTAACGAATATCATAAAAAACAATGATTTTAATAAATAATTTATAATAGCTATTAATTTTTGGATTACTGAAATACCGAACCTAAACTTAATTTTTTTTACCTTATAGCAAATCTACAACTAGAAACAACAAAAAAAACAAATATTTTATATTTCCATACCTTTAAAAGGAACAGGGCGTAACCTTTAAAAAAAAAAAAAAAAAAAAAAAAAAAAAAAAAAAAAAAAAAAAAAAAAAAAAAAAAAAAAAAAAAAAAAAAAAAAAAAAAAAAAAAAAAAAAAAAAAAAAAAAAAAAAAAAAAAAAAAAAAAAAAAAAAAAAAAAAAAAAAAAAAAAAAAAAAAAAAAAAAAAAAAAAAAAAAAAAAAAAAAAAAAATTTTTTTTTTTTTTTTTTTTTTTTTTTTTTTTTTTTTTTTTTTTTTTTTTTTTTTTTTTTTTTTTTTTTTTTTTTTTTTTTTTTTTTTTTTTTTTTTTTTTTTTTTTTTTTTTTTTTTTTTTTTTTTTTTTTTTTTTTTTTTTTTTTTTTTTTTTTTTTTTTTTTTTTTTTTTTTTTTTATAGTTTAAAAATATACATTTTTAAGAAATTTTTTGGAGAATAGTCTTGTTTACCCTATTTTTGATTTTTTCTTAGGATACCCCAACGAGGATTGCAGGTTTTTATTATACAGGGTGATTCATGAGGAAATGTCAATACTTCGGGTACGTAGTCAGGGTCCAAAAATAAACATAAAAGTCTATACAAATATGGGTCCGCAAGGCCTTCGTTTCCGAAATACAGGGTGTTAAAATTTTCATTAAAATTTTCTATTTTTTAAATAAAATTATAAAACCTGCTTTATGTGTGGCTGAACATAATTTAAGAACAATAATTTTATTAAAAATTAAAATACATATTGTTTTATTATACATTTAGCTTTATATATATTTTTTAAATTTTGCTAGAATAAAATCAGATGCGTCAAATTTTTTTTTAAATCCAAATATCTCGAAAACGGTTGCTCATATCAACTTTTAACGTAAAAATAATAAAACAATTATTTAATTTACTTAAAAATGTAATACAGGGCCGTACCAAAAAGTTGTGATTGTTTAAAATAGTAAAAAGCCGTGTAGGTGGCACACCTACAAGTAAGAGCCGTATTAAGATTAGGTTCGAATCCGTCATACCAAAAAATCCCCGGATATCCATTTTTACTCCAATATTTACATTATCATAGACTTTATTTAAAAAATAGAAAAATTAAATAAAAACTTTAACACCCTGTATTTCGGAAACGAAGGCCTTGCGGACCCATATTTGTATAGACTTTTATGTTTATTTTTGGACTCTAACTACGTACCTGAAGTATTAACATTTTATTGTTAATTCGAATCGTTAAGGGGAAATCATGTTAAATTTAACCTAGATGGTATTTAAAGTCCCTAGTATCAAAAAGATATAAAATAAAAGTAAAAATGTAATTTTCAGATACAGTTTCGAAACTGGCATTAGTAAATATTTTACTTTTGATGGTAATGTAGGAACTTTAAAGATTTACTTATAATGATTTAAATAAACTGCACTGGGTGATAATGGTGATATAAAACATATAAAACTTAAGATAACGGTGTTTTTAGTACTTACGAATGTATTTTCTGGTAGTGCTCTTCCTTGGTTGAACTGATGGTTCTGCAATATAACAATCATTCTCAACAGGCAGCATTCCATAGAGAATCTACCACAGTATAGATTTTTCTATGCAAAATGTTATTTGTTTAAATTAATTAAATTAACCAAAATAAAATAAACATAAGAGAACTTACCTACGAGAGCAATCAATGTCACTGTTTAAGTAAAGTTTGGCATAGTAAAATTATATTTTTATATAAAAATAAACAAAATATATTAAAGATCAGTGATATAAATCAGTATATTAAATATTATTATATCCCCTAAATAATTCGTTTTAGTCGATAATTAATTGATATTTTATTCTAACGGAATTAAAATTCCTTAAGAAAATTTTGCTCTTAATAAAGGTTTATGTATAAAGAGAAACCAATTTTGATGCCATCCAGTGTGAAGTTTAAATGAAGAGAACTAAATTTCTTTTGGATAATCGACACTTCTGGTACAATATAAAAAGTACAAAAATAAATGCTTACAACCTAAAATGGCTTAAGGATTAAATTGTGTTAAAAAAATTAGGACACATAAAAAATAGATTGATTATATTTTTGGGTTGAACTTTTCCTTTTTTTGGACTTATTGTACATTACAGACACCATCAAATAGTTATTATCCATGGAAGTGCGGACAGCTATACTTTCCGCAAGAGTTAAGCTTAGAAAATGCAGGGTTCCCGTAGGCGTGCGGAGTTTGTTTTGCTTTATGATAACAGAAGAAGAATTAACGATAGAAGAATCCAGAAAAAAATATTCATAAAAATAAATTTGCAAAATCATATTAAAAAATCATATAAATTAATGTTTAAAAAGCGTAATAAAGGTGTTTGTGTTAAATATGTTTTTCGTTTTGATGATATTTAAATTTAAGATTGTTCTTTAGTTCTTTGGTTTTAGATTTTTCGGTATATTTTCTTTTTCCTAAACTCTGAGCAAATAAAGCGCTTTTTTCCTAAATACTCACCATTTAAAATTGCACAAAAATTGTTTAGTAAATAAATAAATTCAATAAACTAAAGGGCAATGATTTTAAAATTGATTTGATTTTAAGGGTAAGTTAGGTTTAGAACTCTATTTGCACACATTAAAGAAAAAACTAAATACACTAAATAACAATTTTAACTTTGATTTTCAAACTGCAATAACATGTAATGTTTAAGGATTATCGAATACACAACACGAAATAGGAGTTCGTAAGGCGAATGGGTAAGATATGTGAGATAAAAGATCGACAAATGTATTATGACTTCGTCCGGCAATTTTGTTATTGGTAAAATTTGGCATTATGTTTAGAAACAGATCAGCTACAAAGTGTCGGAAAGAAATATTGGATCCTACGAAAGGGGGTGTTTTTTACCCTTTTTATTCCCAAGCATCAAATTATTTAAAAAACGTTTCTTTTTTCATTTTGAATGATTAATATGGGTTTCTTGGGCCACTGAATTCGAATATGATATTAGAAATTACATTTGAGGGCTTAGAAGTTCTGAATTCACCCTTTTTTTAACCCCTGCACCCCTAAAACATACATATCGCTAAAAAAGTTTTCCCAATTTTTAATGGTACAGAGGTTTTTTGGACCACTGAATTGAAATCTAATAGCACAAATAATAATTAGAGGGGTTAGTTTTGGTTAGTTTACCCCTATTTTATTTTCTTTTACCATATTGACATTATTTTTTCTAAAGTTACCGCTTTTATTTAATTTGAAGAGATGAAGTAGGTTTGTTGGGTCGTTAAATTCAAATCTCAAGTCAAAAACAATATACAATGGGTTGGATTGAATTTTTCTTAAAATACGAATCTGATGTTTTTTTTTTTGATATATATTAATGGGGCTTTAAAAAATTCAAAAAAGCGTTTTTTTAATACGATTTTTTTTAGCGAAATGTATGTTTTAGGGGTGTAGGGCGTAAAAAAAGGGTGAATTGAGCCCTTCTAAGCCTTAAATGTAATTTCTAATATCATATTCGAATTCAGTAGGCCAAAATACCTATATGTACCATTAAAAATGGATAAATAGCTTTTTTAGCAAAGTGAATGTTTTAGGGGTGCAGGGGGTAAATAAGGGTGAATTTAGCCCTTCTAAGCCCTTAAATGTATTTTCTCATACCATATTCAAATGAAGTGGCCCAAAAAACCTATACTAACCATTCAAAATGGAAAAAAAACGTTTTTTAAATAATTTATGCTTGGGGGTAAATAGACTGAAATAAATGGGGTAAAAAACGCCCCCTTTCGTAGGAGCCAGTATCCCTTACTGACACTTTGTGGTTGATCTGTTTCTAAAGAGACTGCAATAACCTTTTGCAGTCTTGATTTATGTCCTTCAAAAATCATTTAACGGTGAGTTATTGATTTACCCAGACCAACACCGTCATCTAACTAGCTTAGATAGCTCTAATTGCGCACCAAAGCTGTCCCCTTTTGCTTGTCTGGCGAAGACCCCGGAGATTATCTTATTTTAGTATGATGATGGTATGCTAAGGACGGAAAGTTCTGGCACAGAATGTAAAATTTTAAATAATCTAAGTTAAAAATCGCCCAAATCACGTTTTATAATAATATCCGTAGGCAATTAAAATCAAAAGTATTATTTTATCCTTAGGAATATTGTAATTATATTATTTTGTCTAAAGAGCAGTAAAATCAAAAACTGTGTGTAGGCGTAGTTTACCTGTTTGGTGTATAGTGCAAAAATTATTAAAATAAGATAAGAATAAATCAGGCGTAAAAAATAATACAAAAAAAACACAAAAGAAATGAATAAAACAAAATAATCGATTTATTAATAAAATAATATTAACAACATTTAAAAGCAATCAATATACAATAGTTTAACAACAGTAAAAAGAATTACAAAAATATAATACGAAATATATGATAAAATCACAAAATATTAGAGTATTAAGTGTGATGTCATGCCGGTCAATCAGCACTGTTAAAACCTAACAGTAAGCAGAATAACAATAACACAAATAAAAATATATATTTACTTTGGTGGATTTTCAGTATATTATACAGTATTATGAAAAAAAAAAATCAAATATAAAGGTAAAGGGAAAATTAATAACAATAATATGTAAATTTTAATGCAACATAAATAAATTTTTGTGGTGGGTGTATCCTTATGAGAAAGCAAGCTTAAAGTTTTGAGAAAAAAAGGTCTATATAGTAAGAGCATCCCAAAAAAATTGTTGAAAATTATTATGAGTTTTTATATCGTCCGCTAGGGGGGTGCAATTCTAATGGAAAACAATGAAAATTGGGTTAACCCCACAAAATAGCATGGTTCAGCTATAATGTTATTTTATCGTTGTTTTGACTGGTGGCTTTTAACCACACTTCAGATATTGTCATTTACATAATTTGAACTAGTTTTAAACCTGCATAGAGTTTAAGAGAAGATATGGAAATGAACAAATAAACACATTCATATATATATATATATATATATATATATATATATATATATATATATATATATATATATATATATATAATAAATATATAAATAATAAGTCTAATTTGATGTTATTGACTAATGGAGATATTAATTTAATCCATACTTGGACGTAATTTTTATTAGTATACACATGAAAATAAGACAGGATAAAACGTTCAAAAAGTATTTTTTGTGATATATTTACCTCACTATTGTCTTGTATTCATAAAATACACCCTAAAAAATGACGGCTTATTATAAGACATCCTAGAAAACAGAAATTCCATCAATGTTGTTCAAAGAGATGATGACGCTGCTTTTTTATAAAGCCTAAGAGATACCTGTGAGATGTGAGATTTATAGATTACCTAATTGCCTTAAAGAATTAAATGTTAGAAATAAGGAAATTAAACTTTTGTACTCTTTAATTAGATATAATTGTAACAAGATTTAATTTGTTTGTAATTATATAAAAGCCTTTAGTTCTAATAAATTCAGGACATATTTAACTTTAAACTGATAATCCACCAAAATATGGAACAGTAAACGAGTCAGTCATTTTCAGTCAAATATCATTTAAGTGATTCAAAAACTTTGTTCAAATGAAAAGTACCTTTTTTGTCAGAAAATCGTATTTTACTGATCAACTGTAATTCGTAAGCTAGTCATAATAAAACAAAATTTTTTATCAATTAGATTTATTTTCCAAATGGAGCATATTAAGCATTTTTCTCTCAATCCAAATAAATCCATTAATTTTTAATAATCCCTCATGTAGATACATTTTGTTTAAAATAAAGCACCTTACTAGTCTTATTTCTACGAAAGTCAAAATCCAAGTATAAGAATCTAATACAATTTAATGTTAAGTTTAGCAATTTTGATATTAACAGAATAACCTTCTTGCCACTTTTTTTAATTTAATTGTCTACCAGAATCATAAAGAGACCAAGATTTCGTAAATAAATTTATTCTTAAAAATTATTTTTTAACTAATTTTTAATACATTAATAGGAACTAAAAGAGTAGCCATTTGTTTTAAAATATCAAAAAAAATTTTTTGAATGGGTACCAAATGTCCTCCGTAGATATTTATGCATTGTTGCAGTCGAGTCTGAAATCGACAGGTATTGCTGCAATCTCGAACGTTGTGGTAAATATTTTACTTTTAGGTTTTATTCTTAATTAAAAATGTCAACGCTGTGTTATAGTGTGTAGCAAGTATAATAAATTTATCAAATAATATAAAATGTGACATAAGTGGTCGCAATATTTGTCCAAAGCTTTTTGAATCACCATGCAGGTATACCACAAAACATTTTTAATAGGTGTTTTTAAGCGCCTGGGTTTTAATTTAAATAAAAAACAAGGTACCAATAAAACTTCTTGTGTGCCATATTTATATCTTTTTGTTATAAAAACTAAATGATGTGAATCTTTTAACATGTAATTGAAGACAAATGCGTATATTTCAATTTACAACTTATTATATGAATAGAAGTAACATATATATAACGGGCAAACACATTTTTAAATGTAAGAAAATACATGCAACCTTTTAAAAATATTATTTTAATCATTATGATTCTTTTTTAAACTGCAATTTATACGTATTTTCCGCTGTCCCAAAGAAAACTTTCTTTGGAACAGACACACCTATTTTTTGGTATCCAGGGTGTTCTGGCATTGGTTTAACATAATCAAACCCCCTCATCATTGCATTAAAAAATAAAATTAAAAAAAAAATAAAAATCAGAAATTAGCATTAATTATTCTGATACTAGTGAACTCACTGAGATACACAGATGAAGAGGCGCCAAGTTCCATTAATAAAGGAATGCAGCTGTGACACTGTGCATATATTTTCTTTCCTTATAAAAACATATAATAGGTACCCGATATAAGGTACACAGTGCTATAAATTTCGCAATAGCCTTGAATCTACGAGAATATCTATATCATATACTAAAAGCCTAGTATGGCCATGAAATTGACAAAAATGCATTAAAGAATGTCGCGAAGGCAATAAATACCAAATAGGACTAGAATAAAACTTATAAAGCATAATCTTAAAGCTAATTTAGAAGAATATACACTTTTAAATTAAATTACCATATGATTGTTAAATTTTAAACTAACTGACAATAACGACTTTAAAGATTCTCTAAATATTCTATAATAAAGCAACACTTTTAGCCATAAAACTTTCTTATTTATAACATATTTTTTTGTTTTAAATACTATTTAACAGCATTGCTCGTTTCGAGAAAAATTTGAGATTATATAATTTAATACCATAATTTGTGTTTGGCAGATTCAACAGTTTTAGCATAAACAGAAACTAGCTTTTACTTTGACATCACTTACAGATCTATCTATCCGTACCTGAGTTAAGCTCCCTAACTAAAGTTGACATAGCGTTCGTAACAGAATCAGCTGCTACCAATAGATCGTTTCTTAAAGAACGGCCTACTGAGCCTGGAGTGCCGTTACCATTGGAACCTACACAAATAAGGTAAACATATATTTCTAATAAACCAAGTAAATGTATTTTATTTTTCATTTGCGGACAGTACACAAAGGGCCAAAGCCTAAGTACTAACGTAAAGTAAGCGGCAGCTATTTATTACAAAAACTAAAGACCTAAAAGTTTAAAGGTTTAGAGAAATCTCCTGTAATCATCGGGTTTCATAGTTCAGAAACTCCAGGGATAAAAATGCGGACAAAGTGGGAAGTTCGGGACTTAATGGACACCAAAGAAAAGCACAAAAGTAGTACTTTGTGTTTTCCTTTTAAAAGCTGCTTGAGAAAAAATTAACTAGCGAATTTTTAGGAGCAAAAGACATGGAAATGTTTAAATATGCAAGGTAGGTCACCTTACAACTCGCCAGTGGGCAAGAAGAGAAAGTTCTCCTGTAAGAACCACTTTACAGGTGGCAATACAAATTTGTGAACAACGCAACAAAAATTGTACCCATCTGATTCCACGAGGCGATTCCATTGAGTACTGAACTATTCTAGTCAACATTTAAATTAAAATTTTATTTAATACTGTGAAATTTATAACCACAGAACAAATTAATTAGCGAGTCAAAAAATATTTTTACATGCTGCCATCTACAACACGAAACTGATAATCATAAAGAAAGGAATTGTGTGGTTATGTAAAATCAATTTTTATTTAAAGTTGCTAATTACAAATTCAATAAAAAAGTTACCAGGATCTTGCCAGCAAAGTTAACGGAAGAACTCTTTAAACTATGGAGCAAGCAATGCAACACAAATTGATTAAGATTTGCATCAGTTGTGCCAAAAAAGAGAATTTCGCGGTTGAAGATGACTTATATAGATAATGTTAGATAAAACAACAAGTAATTTATTGATTAGTCTTAAAAAAATTCACGTTCAAATTAGATTAAGAAGTTGATAAACTTTTTTCACAAATGGATACTAAGAAAAGATAAATAGTAATAATAATAATAATCTGTCTCACAAATATGCTAAAAAGTACCATTTATAACAGAGGGGATTTTAAAAATAGTAAATAGTAAAATTAAACTTTGAGAAATAAACAATGTTAACGAGACATTTTTGATTACTATACATTATTAATTTAACAGTGGCGTCTATAGGGGTAACCTGGAACATCCAATTTTAAAAAAAGGATGATCCTGCACTATTTTGCAAAAACCAACTGTTTTCCAGAAAAATGCCAATGTATGTCAATATATGAACACATTTTTGTCTAAATTACTAAAAAATTAAAATGATATTCAGCTGATCTTTGTTAAGAAATAAATGCCTTTTAAAGTGTTTTTACCTTCCTTTTTTTCTACCCATATGCGTAACTATATGGATTTTTTTTTTTTTTTGATGTCTTAGAGTTTAAAAAAGTATATAATATTTAGTAAAAAATGTCCAAAAACTTACTCATATTGACGTTGGATCCTCCGCCAAACGCATTTCTAACATCACCTCCTACACCCATTAATGCTGCATCATTATTAACGTTGTGCATGTTTCTATCACCTCTCTCTCCTCTGTCTTGAGGAAGCATATTAACAGGATCATTTCTACCAGCTATAGCTCCCATAGGTTGAACTAAGCCTAGTGGTATGTCACGTCGATCTCTATAAAAAAATTCCGTATTCATTTTAAGGTCATAATCTAGTATACGTCAGTTTCTGCTCCAAATTTACGATACTAAGACAAAAACAAAAATGAACATCATGTTGTTTGGTCTAAGTAAATACTACTTGCCACGCAATTTAACACATAACACGAAGTACATTATTTGAGGATCGTGTCGACAGAGTATGGATGATTTGACAACGAACGTCTTTAGTAAACTACGCCGGAAAGGCTGATCCACTTCCAAACTTTTTTTTGTTACTTTGGAAAATATGAATTCTGTTTATTAATTAAAAAGTTGCAAACTTTTATAAATGTAATTATAACTTAATTTCACTATAAAATCGGTAATATAAAAATCCCTTGAGCATTTTAATCTATTGTAATTGGTCAATAAGAGGCGGATAAACTAACCCATAAAACCTCCCTTGGTTTATTTCACTACAACTAGACAATCTGTGATTAGATTTCGTATTGATCAACCCTTGTTGATTCAATACGAAATCTAATCACATTTAATGCGAGGCAAGTCTTTGTATACTATTTATGCCCTTTATAAGGATACAGCAGACAAATATGCGATAACGGTTAACTAAACAAGATTGAACACGATGCGATTTTGCGTAATAAATTCGTAAATACTTTAAATGCCAATATCTGTATAAACGGGTAGTCTTCGGTGCCAGAGAAGTCATTCCATATCAAGTGACTATTTTTCGCTGATACAATAAATTATAAAATAAGCTTTAAACATAACTGTTATTTCCGACAGCGTATTGGCTTTGTTTTCTATTGCACGACGCAACATTAGACAATTGTATACCGAATCACGAATGCAATGTCCCAACGATTTGCCCATAAAAGGGTGAACAATCTCTCCTGCGTTAGGATAACATGTGCTGAATATGAAAGCATCTGAATGCAGTAGATTTTGTCACGAGTAGGAGGGACAATATCGCCTGTTTTTTGGTGTCATCGTGTCGATGTTTTTTCTTTCAGTTTACAGTTTAGAGCTACCATCTAAACTTTGCTCGTGGTTACTAGACATTATTTAGTTCTGGTTAGTACTAACCAGTTAGTTCTGGTTACTACTAACCAAAAATAACAGAACCAAGAACTAGTTCCGGTTAGTAGTAACTAAAACTAACCAGAACTAATAAAAAAGGCACTTATCAGCCAACATAAACAAAAATACACCTAATGTAAAGTTACTAACTGTTTTTATGTATGTGAAAAAACTACAGCATCAGATGCCTCAATATTCAGAATGAGAGAATGTCGAAACTATTATTGGCAAATCGTTGGGACATTGTCTTTCGTGATTAGGCATACATTTTTCTAAGGTTGCGTCGTAATGTTGCAAAATATACTAATAAGTCTAAAATAATCTTACAGTGCCAGAAATTGGAGATAAATGTGCACTAATGTGAACAAGCAAGTTTTAGCAGTTTGTTACAAGTGTCCTGAGTAAAAGAGATATATGTATAGTAGTATCTCTCCAACTGCTTAAGTTCTTATTTTCTGTTTAAGTATTAAGTGGTGGTTATTTTCAGAAAAGGAATAGATTTCACAAAATAAAATAAAACATTTAGAATGTTTTTTTTTCTTAACTAAAGTTAACCGCTGTTATCTCAAAAGTTTTTCATGACACAAAAAAGACAGTATTTACTTTTTACTTAAAATCAATAATTTTGAAGCTATTGCATTAATAGGTATTGACATTTTTTAAAAATCCTGAAATATTTTAATAAGGATAAAAATGTGACAACAACGTAAACAAAACTAATAACTTTTAAAATTCAACAGCATAGAACATTCAAAATGGCTGGTTAAGAAAATTTTGTTAAATATATAGGCGTCATAATTTAACTAATAAAATTATAAACTTATTGTTCTCTAATTCTTACCGTTCCCTTTCCAATCTTTCCCTTTCTCTTTCCCCACCCATAGACGGAACTGAATTCACCATAGATTGATTGGAAGACGGTGGCATCCCCATGGGCGTTTGAGGCGCACTTCTAGGATTAGCCTGAGTGGTAGGTGCAACACCAGGTGGAAGAGGAGGTGATTTAGTACTCCTTGGCGAGGAATTTGGAGTGCTTCTAGGGGAAGACTGATGATTCTGAAAAATATATTCATAATACAATAATATCTAATTTTTGTCAAAAACATATTTAAAGATGATGGATTTACAAGAATTCAATAATAAGCAGGAAAGGAGTTTGGGAACCTTTGTTCTAAAGCAAGACTCGACACTATTATCATAAAAGGCTTATATGGAAGACATAAGGTTAACTTATTTTAAAGTTACCTATTTCTAAGCCTAATCATATTATTTTAATTTATACTAGAACCTGATTAAACATGGAATATTTGTTTTATTTGTGGAAAATGATAGGTATTTTTTTTAAATGAAACACTCTGTATATTATTACTTATTGTGATTGTCGGCTCAATTTTAAACATTTTTTATTAACCGTATGTAATACCTAAATTCATTAGTTTCCTGGAAAACGGCGTTTAAACAATAACAGATGACAATGCGAAGCAAGACCATTGTTACTAATAAACTCTGGCAGAAATAAGCAAAAAAGAATATAATATGGCGTTGTTATTTACTGAAATAAAGAAAATTAATATTTTAATTTTAAGGGGTAAGGCGATAAACAGAGATCATGTCAGGAGATAAGTGAGATTTACAATGATTTGCATCCAGACAGACACATAAAAGAAATGCAGGTTTTCGAACTCCATAACTCTGTGTGCGACCCTGTTTATTTCAATTTATCACAGATATGTAAATTTTTAACAGCCCTACAACTTTTATATAACACATTTTTTGATAACACCTGTATATTTTGAAATAATACACCGTTCTGGTAATTTCTCCTAACCCAGTATATAAATTATAAATACAATATTATGGTTTTTTTAACTATTGTATATTTAATAAATTGCCTAAAATTATTTCATTGTTTTATAACTTTATCAATAATATATTTTTGGCAAAATTAAATTGTATTATTTAATTAAAAAAAAAGTACAAATAGCCGTTTAAAAAAATTAAAAAAGAAAATATTTCCTAAAAATCTTAAAAAAAGATTTTGTATTGGGTTTGAAAAAACAGACATAAGAAATAATTTTACCTTTAACATTTTCATTAACCCTTCTAGCTGGATCATTAGCTGCCTTCTAGAATCTTGTAGAGTAATAAGGTGAGTTTCTAGTTCATCTTTTCGCATTCGTAAAGCTCGAAGTTCACTCATTAAAATTGGATTATCAGCATTGTGGCCGCTTGATTCCAATTCTTGCTGCCTCTTAAATTTACCAAAAACGTCATTAAATGGTAGCTTGGGAGGTTTTAATAGACTTAACATAGTAGGAAATACATTTGAAGTATTTTTTCTGTCTCACATAAAATAAACTTTAAATTAGAAAGCCCCCTTAACCAAACGGACGTCCTATTAATTTGACAACCGAGTCTAGATTTAATCGACACAAATCAACAACTTAGCTTACTTTAAGTTTACTGCGAGTTGTTTATACAGTCGAAATCTGCTGCAATTTCAAATTGGTGAATAGTGTAAGACAGGAAAGAAAATTTAATTTTGAATTATTGGGCAATATACATATCTACGTTAACAAGCATCGTCTAAGTTTTGTGATTTAAGCGAATAAGATGTAGATATCTGACACAAAAAATTAGCCCAAACTAATTTTTAAATTTTCAAAAACGCGTATTTATATTTGCAAATTACCAAATAACTGTATATTCCATCGCAGGCCTGGTGACCTGAAATATCACCTTTTTGTATAATAAGTTAATAAATAAATAAATATTTTCTCGAAGAGACGTTACAAGATGACGAATATTTAAATATAAAATGGAGACCTCTTCCCAAACATAAGCATTTAAACCCACTATGCTAAAAAAGCATTTTGCTAAGATAATTCATATCATATTCGACATCTCCACTTTTAGTGCAGGCGTTGTTCGGTTTTACCGTAAAACGATATAGCGCATCTCTTGACGAGATCCTATTTGCGGTTGCGGTTAAATAAATAACTTACATGATAGGATGCTACAGTCAATTTGTTGTAAAAATTGGGTTTCTACACATAATTTTATTTCTCTTTATGAAAAAAATCCTAACTTTTCACCCCAACCCCTTTTTTCAATAAGTGAAATGTTCGTTATATGCAAATAATCTGTTCTTTTAAAAGTTCCTACATTTAACTTTTTGTTAGACCTGTACAACTACATAACATCTAAGAAATATTAGGGAATTTTCGTTAATAAATACTGTCTTTTTAACGTTCAGCATACTATCAATTTTTTATAACCTCTTCCTCATGTTATTGAAAACAGTTTTGCTAATGTGGTCCTCGGAACCCTCCTACTAAACTGTTTGAAGAAGATAACAAATAATTATTATGCAATTTACAGTCGTAAACAAAATTCCGTTTTTCCTACAACAGTTTTCACCTTTTAATCAGAGAGCCAACTGATTGGGTGGCTGTCTGGCTAAAAAAGTATTATAGATTGAAATTCCATATCAAGCAAAATTTTTTAAAAATTGTTTAGAAATTGCCTGCTAAAGATGTATGGATTATTATTCAACCCTTAAACAAAAAAAAAACATATCCTAAAAGAAAGTTCTCAAACTAAAGTAAATTGAAAATAGCAGATTATTTTTTGATCGTCAATTAATAGGTATTAAACAGCGTAAACTAGTAAAGAAAAATATAGTAAAAATTCTGTAAAACATACTGGTCTAGGGGCCAGGGCTGTTTCCTCGCCGTTCAAAGTCCACGGAGTTTCATTGTGTACTTTCATGTTTTCTGACCCCCTGAATTCGAATTTCGATCTCGCTCATGCGTCAAAAGCGACGGAAGTTTGTTATAAACAATTTAATTGTTAGAAAAAAGAAAACTATCTAAATTAGGTATCAATGTTTAGGGTTCCGATCCACTTTAGAATTTTAAAAAAATCGATTTTTATTCCATTTATCACATACTTGCCCAGACGGCACCCAATATCTGCCGAATATGCCTCCTATATCTTATTTTCCAAAATATATCGAAATATCCCTGGAATATCCCATAAACATGCCTAATATTTTATATACGAATGCGATATTCTAGAGATATTTTTAAGGTATATACAGAGAATGTTCCTTTTTATATTCCCTGAATATTAAATATGGAATATTAAATAAGTTTAAGTCAAAATTTTTCTTTTTATTTTTTCAAGACTCGATTCGGCGGCTGACGTCACAACATGGCCGCAGTTAGTCAAAGTAATTAATTAACATCTTAAGGCTGGTTTATGCAGAAAACTTTAAATTTAATTTAATTTTAATTTAACTTTAGTGTAAGATCATTGCACACAAATACATATAAGAGCGTTTATACACACTTTAAGAAAACTTTAATTTTAACTTTTATTTAAGAAATTGGCCAACTTTTATTTTCTTAAAGTTAAATTAAATAATAATGAAAATGAGCAGTTTGACCAAACTTAAAACTTCCCTAGACCGAGCTGTCAACTTCAACCTTCAACCCTATTATATTAACGTCTTTTGAGGAGTGTTTGACGTTGTTTTGAAGTTTTGATACTTTTAACAGTGTTTGTTTGTTGCTTTTAACAAAAAAATGGTCAAAGTGTAATATGTCTCTATGAAAAAGACATTTAACATTTAAAATAAAAATTGCTAGATCAATACCAACCCCGCGAAATTTTCGTGTTTGTGCGCTTGCGTGAGGTAAATGTAAATATTCTTTATAAATGATGTAAAAATTGTTAAAGTTAAAATAAATTTAAATAAAAGTTAAATTAAATATAAAGTTGTCCGCATAAACCCTCCGTTATTTGCGATTCAAATTTAAATTAGGATTGTAGCGCCCAAAACCCAAGCGGCGAACTTTGTACTAAACTAAGGCGTATTGTTAAATTCATCAGATGGATTAGCGCTGAAATCTATCGTGACGTCACACTGTATTACCGCTACTTTTATCCTTGTCTATACACTACTAAAATAACGGACATCTTTCTTTAACACTCTAACGCTTTTCCATCAATTAATTTAAAAACGGCTTAATGAAACAGCAATTAGTGCGCACGATCCATCGGTGAATTTAACAACACGCCTCTACTTTAGCGATGGGCATATTCGGATGATTTTAATATTCGAATATTCGTATTCCGGAAGATCTTCATATTCGGAATATCATTCGAAATATGAAACATTGACCGATCAACGTCAGTCGTTATTCGATATATTGCGCCGACAGCCAACCGTCGACTTACCCCGAAGTCGAAAGGTTTGCTTTCGAAATAACGAATTATTCCGGATAAATCAGATGTCGGAAGATGAAAAACGAATTATTTTGTTTCGGCTTTTAATTTCAGTCGACTATTATTGGGTTGATGGTTGTGTTTGCATACGTATTCTTTTACGTTTTAAATTTGTTTTGCTGTTATTGGTGGTGCGGCGGCAGTTTTGTTTTCGTTTTAATTCGTAATTATTAGTGTGGTGTATATAGAATAGTATACAGTGGCCGCCAAAAAAGTCGACATTTTGTGGAAAATTTCTATTCTTGATATGAATGAACCGCGAATTGAATAAACTATCATCCGATAAGTAGCGGTAATATGATTAGAATAAAAATATTCGAATATCCGAAAGAAATATTCGAATCATTCGAAACATTTCTATATTCGAATATCGTTCGGAAGATCATTCGGAAGGTTCCATCACTACTCTACTTCTTAAGACACCTATTATAAAACGTCACTTTTTAATGACGACATTTTCGTTGACTTTCATTTGTTTGTTGGGTGATTTATTTTGTATTGCTGTGTTCTTAGAGATTATTAAAAGTTGAAGTGTTACTTTAGTAAATGTATTAGAGTAAAAGCGGCACATACAAAATCTTAATAATGAAATATTTTCTACCGAATTTGTTTAAAAACGTCTCCAGTAGGTGATGTATTGCTTATTTTGAATCGCCAACACAGTGAGCCCTTTTGGTGTTCTTCTTGGCCATTGCTGTAATTTTTGTCAATTGTCAATTTTGGAATTTTCCAATTTTCTCTCCTTTTCTTTTTCATTAGCAATTGCAACTTAAGTTACTGAGCTGAGGAGAAACCGAAAGTAAAAAGTTTTGTGTGCAAAACTAAAATTTCTTGTTGTGTTGTATTGTTTGAACTTTATTTTGTGTGTCGTGAATCGTGATCGGACAATATCAGGTAAGTATTAACTACATATTTTGTTTTGAGTTTTAAATTTATCACAATGAAAAAATCTTTTATAAGGAAGGTTAGAAAACAGACTAATGACTCTTTACTGTTATTAGAAGATGATGTCTTACAAGGTAGTTCTAATATAAGTATAAAGACATATAACAATTCAAGGCCACAGGTCCAAGAGTGTTTACTTAATTTATCCAAAGAAAATGAAATATATAATTCCTTCTCACAGAACAGTTTAACACCAATGTCTGTAAAACCTCCATATTATGATTCTCCAGCCTTAACTTTTGGTAGTCAGAGATTTTGTACCCCGGAGATTGAAGTACATGATTTAAATATAAGTCCAAATTTGTCCAATGCTGAACCGGAGGCAAAACTTTTGGCTGAAGAACCAATAACATACCCAAGTCCTTCCACTTCTAGATCTAATCCTTCCACTTCCAGATTTGACACCCCTTTTTCATCCCGTTTTCTGGACGAGTTGAGAATCTGGGCTGTAGAAAATAATATTTCCCATAAAGCTCAAAATGAATTACTTAGTTTATTAAGAAAAGAACCGGGTGGGGAATCCATTCCAAAAAATGCTAGGTCATTTCTTTCAACAGTACGAAAAGTGCATATTAAAGATTTGGATCCTGGAATTTATTGCTATTTAGGTGTTGAAAAAACTCTTAATAATTTTTTTCGCATAAACCAACTAAGTCCCCCTGAACAAATTGAGGTTGCAGTGAATATAGACGGACTGCCACTTAGTAAAAGTTCTAGCAGTCAAGTTTACCCAATTTTATTAATTGTGTTAGGGTTAGGAATACAAACGGCTCAAAATATTGTGATGGTGGGTATTTACCATGGTAATCAAAAACCAAAGGACCCTAATGCATTTTTGAGGGATTTTGTAGATGAGTGTAAAAATTTGTCAAGTAATGGGTTATCATTACTAGGGAAGCAAGTTAGTTTTAAAGTCAAATATTTTCTTTTTGATGCACCTGCCAAATCATATATTTTATCCATAAAGGGGCATAGTGGGTATTCGTCTTGCACGAAGTGCTGCGAAGAAGGTGTTTACATTAGGGATCGAGTGTGTTTTCCCAATATTAACTTTAGAAAGAGAACCAATCATAGTTTTAGAAGTCATGAGGATGGTAGTCATCATGTGGGATATACCATATTACAAGAAATTAGTTATTTAGACATGGTGAATGATATCCCGCTTGATTATATGCACTTGGTTCTATTAGGAGTAACTAAAAAGCTGCTGGTTGGGACTTGGATTTTTGGCAGACCACCACATAATTTGCCAAGTAAAAGTATTTGCAGCATAGATTTATTGGTTAAAAAAATTTTAATTTATATACCCTCTGAATTCCAAAGAAAATCCCGCACAGTTTTAGAAAGTAAAAGGTGGAAGGCTACAGAACTAAGACTATTTTTATTGTATACTGGCATCATACTTATTAAACCTGTTCTAGCGGAGGAGAAATACAAACATTTTTTATGTCTATTTGTTAGTATAACCATCTTAGTTTCCCCATATCTAACACATTTGTATGATTATGCAGAAAAGTTGCTTGTATATTTTGTTGAAGAAACAAAAGTTATTTATGGATCACAATATATGTCACACAATTTTCACAACTTGTTGCATTTGGTTGATTGTGCTCGTCGGTTTGGCCCCTTGGATAATTTTAGCAACTTTTCGAGTGAAAATTATTTACAGGTTTTAAAAAATCTCTTGAGAAAAGGAGACAAGCCATTGCAACAAATTGTAAAAAGATTGTCTGAAAGAGTAATAAATTCTGAGAAGAAAAATAATACACAAAAAAAGTTTTCTATCATGTCAAAAGTTTGTGTCTCCATTGTTGCCATCAACCCAGTATACAAAGTTGGTAATGCCTAGCTTTGTTCTAAATGGGGTTTATAAAAGAGATAATTGTTGTAAAATAAAAGATGGTAGAATATGTTTAGTTTTTGGTTTTTCTTATGGTTCTAATAATTCAATAATGGCTGTAGTGAGGTGGTTTAACACATTATGTGATTATTTTGGTATCCCTTGTAAATCCTCCATAATAGATATTTTTTTTGTGAAGAATTTAAGTGACAAATATGAAGTTATAAATATTACAGAAATTTTATATAAATGTGTTCGACTACCTTACCAAGATGGTTTTATCACTATTCCTTTAATACATACTCATACTTTCTAATTTGACACCAAATATATGTTTTTGAGCAATACAATTATTATAAAAGACTAAATTTAAAGTCACTGCCTTTTTAATAAAAAACTTCTAAAACTACTAAAACCATTAATTAAAATGTTATTTATGAAAAAGCAAAAACAATGGTATATTTATAATGTCTGCAGACCCTATGCAAAGGCCAATACAAAGGAAGAATGTCACAGTCATATTGTAATATTAATCATATTATTATATGCCTAGGCTATTACAATTTAACTAGGCATATTGTAATATATGGCTGTTTATATTGGTTTGGAGTTGGGGTTGAAAAAAGGGTTGGAGTTTTCTTGTTATTAATAGTATTTGTTTAAAATATTGTTATGACCAAATACCAATTTTGACATCACATGGCCTATGTTGTTTTTTTGGGGACTTTTAACAAGACACAATAATAATTTAAAATGTCATGCACAAATCTTGTTTTAAATGTCAAACCCGACTTTAGATGTCAAAGTAAATCAGTTTAGTTATATAATAACAAAAGGTTTGTTAAATAGTATTTAAACAACGGGAAAACAAATTATGAACCGAGACAAGAACTCGAGAATATTGTTGTAGATACATATAATTCTATTATTATTCAATAGCCCTACATTTTAGATTTACATGTAAGACCCAAGGTATACTGTAGTAATTAGTTTTACTAGTTAGTTGTTTACTTAGTCATTACAGTTTGTCCTAAAGGCTTTCTGTTTAAATAAATTAATAATTTTTTTAATATCTCAATATTACCCACTAGTTTATTAGAAGTCATCATGGGAGGCTGGCAAATTGTAAAATTTCCTGAAGAGGACAATATGGTCGAAGTTGTCCCAACCTCATGGATTTTTCAAGATTCAGGCATCCTTAGATGTTATTGGCCCCACAATATCTGAGACTAAGCTGGCAAAGCTGCATTAAAAGCCAGCAAATTCCTCAGGCTGATTGGAAAAACCATATAGTGGTAGTTTTAAGTAAATATGCTTATGAAAGTTTTGCTGTAGCTTCACAAAAAGCCAAAAAGGCACAGTATACCAGTGGATTGGATTCTGAAAGTGCAGAGAGTGATTATGAGAGGAAAAGGTCCAGAAAAAGAAATCCGAAATATATTTCTTCTGATGACGAGTCCTCAGTAACGACACCACCCAGGAAGACTCCAAGAAGGTCTCCAAGAATTAAAATGCCCACTCCTCCACAAGGCTATGGTAAGTCATGTTTATTAATCAATTATTTATATATATTTTCATTTATAGGCAATGCGTACTAAAGTATTAGGTTAGCAATTTTTTCCACAAATATTTTTTGAGAACCTTTAACAAAAATACAAACATTTGTTTTCTAATTATAATTATGTCACCAATAAATAGAAATGAAAGTAGTTGCTAAATTATATTGAAGATAATTATTTAAAAGTATAATTAGGAACAAGCCATTACTGGTTTTTCCTTAGATAGATAAGATAGGACAAAATTTTTTTGTACATTTAAGTATATAATTGTTACTTTTTTAGATCTGTCATCCCAGGAGGCCTTAGGAAGAGTAAAAAACAATCTAAGTGCCAAGCTATTAAGGGTCCCGGAATCAGCCATTGAAAAACCTGGAAGAAATTCGGGATCATCCCAGGCTACAGAAGGTAAAGTCCACTTACGTAATGGGGTTTGCCCGTTGATAAATAAATAAATAAATAAATATATTTTATTTAATAATACAGTATGAATCATTATTTATAATACTTTTAGAAATACCTTTCAAAGAAGCTCCTTTGAATACGGAAGATGGTTTAAATGATCATTCTCCATCAGTGTCTATATCAGAGGCTGGATCGTTTAATAGAACATTAATACCAGAAGGTTCTTATCCAAGATCTTCAATAATTTCAAGAGGTAAAATTATTGTGTAAAAATCGAGGTAAAAATATTCTTTAAAGTAATTTAGTTTTTCTTTTCAGATTCTTCAGAAGTAATCAGATTATTACATATTATTAATGGTAGAGTAACACAAAATAATAAGATGATAACAGCACTGCTAACGCAAGTCACAGATATTTCAAAGCGTAATGTAACTCGTGAGGTCATTGAAGATGAGCCTAATATTTCACTGGCACTACCTACTAAATCAGACATTGAACTGCTTGAACTAGACGCTAAAATGAGTGATAAAACTTTAAGAACATTTTTGGTAACTTGATAACTTTTAATTTAATTATAATGTACAAAACGCTTAAGAAAAATTACAAATTCATCAGTAAAGTCTTTAATAGAGATAATGTTAGTTCAGATTTATGTAAGGTCTAAAAGTTTCGAGTTTTTTAAGGTTCTTTTAAATTTTTTCAGGTAAAGAAGCTGGTGCACGTTGGGGGTTTTTCTTTAAAAGAGACCATTAGAAGAATTTTACCAAAAATTGTAGATGACCAGGTGCTTAAAGAGTATAGTTGGATTGGCGGGAAAGGGAAGAAAAAATTTTGTGAACTTCATTTAGTTGATGTTATTAAAGGTACCATTTTCTTTTATGTCATTTTTAAAACTAAATTAACCCTAATGTGAATTTTAGATGTTTGTAAACAGAATCCAAATTTAAAGGACTTTACCGAAAAATCAGTGGAAAACGTAGTTGCAGTGTTTTTAACTAAAGCAACAGAGCGGTGTAACCGTAAGATGTAAGTACGTTTTTAAGCTTTATACAAATAATTTTATTCGTCAAGAAACATTAAAAGCAACTTGATCAAAATAAATAATTGTTTTAATAGGATTTCATAATTTTTTTAATGGGGTTTTATAATTAATATTTTAGATACCTTATTTTATTTACTATATTAATAATATATTTTAGAAAAGATACTACAAAGAAGCACACTTTAGAACAGGTGTAACTGAGAAAATAAAAGAAAACCCAAGAAAATAAAATGGGACCAGCACAAATTAATGTTTGTTGAGTTTTTAAGAGACTATATATGTATTTCAAGCCAAAAGAACTTAACTAGTTATCTTAAAACCTTTTTCACCATATGGTTACGCTAGGCACTTTGATCCATTTTTTCCCCAGAGACTATCAAATAGTGCTCCATCATGTGACTCCATAAATCAATTGATATACATGCAGTTTTAAAGACATTAAAAAAATATATGCAATTTCTAACGCTTCTTGCAACGTAAAACCTTATCTAAAGCATAAACAAACCAAAAAAGATAAGATAATCAGAATGCCTAGCTTTAGCATACCAGTGTGCTTAGATGTAAAAATATGTAATTATTTATAAATTGAGTATACCTGCGGAAATGTAGGAGTTACCATACTATTTACAAAAAAACCAATACGCAAATATAAACACTCATGTAAAACTTCAGTGAGTATTTTTATAATGACCGGCACCACAAAATCACATTCGGATTCAGCTACAAGCGATATGTAGCGCTATCTGCATCTGATTAAAATTATGGTCTAGCTTACTCTTGGTTAGGACTGCGTATGTGATGCTAACGGGTTAAGTTTTACATTTAACGTTATATATGGCTTAATAAATATGTCTATCCATATTCGCCTAAATATTTTTTTAAAGAATTTAGAAAGTGTTTTTATAAGTTTCTACCAATTATTATAGTTAAGTTTTTAGTTAAAAAGAAGATGATGTTTATAAGAAGACAAGTTATAAGTTATATATACAATTTTTAATTCAACATTTTTTTGTGATTTATTTCGTATACAAAAACATCCTATACATCCTTGACTCCATCCTCTCCTTTAATTGATGTTTAAAGGATGATCGACCACCAAAAGAGACATAATAGGATTATTCTAAAAATTTGGTTGGTATGGCCTTATAATTTTATTAATCTAAACTATTTTCAGCACTATGCTACATTGTCACTTTTATGAGTTAGTGGGGACAGCTTTGATTTTTAAATGGGACTTTCTAAATAATATTTCATCCATAGATTTTAGACGCAAAATTCCATGAAATTTAAATCCCACTCTTTTTAATGTTCTAAGATTACAAAACAATTAAAAATGATTTATCTTTTAACTTTCAGTGGTTGTAAAGTCAAATCCATTTAGCATATAAAACAAAACTATTCACTTTACTATTTTGACTATTTTAAGATCTATGGAGGTACATTTCAGATTTTGTTTACTGTCAAAATTAAAAGAGATATTTAACAATAAACCTGTCTGCCCAAAGAAGTATTGTAAAAAGTTAAGATAAAAAAGTCAAAGCAACTTTAATATATGTTTCAAATTTAGCTCTGCAACTTCCGTCAACCAAGTCAAGGAATAGTACATTTTCAACTGTTTATCTTTCAAATTCAAATGTTTTAAAAGAAATTTTAAGAAGTGAGATGCAATTTTATGGAATGTGTATAACATCCAAAAATATATGAATATGTCCCATTTAAGAGATCAAAACAGTTCCCACTTTTTATTAAAAGCTAGAGCAACAAAGCAATGCTGAAAATATTTTAGATTGGGTACTCTGGCAATTAAATTTTTAGGAAAATCCAAGTTTTGTTTTCCATAATACATGTATATAATATGTCTAATATATATTAGTATATGCACTAGATATGCCCAGATTATGAAACATAAACATATATTCCAGACATATATTTATCCATTACATGAAATATCCCTAAGATATTCCATGGAAAATTATTAACCATATAGTCAATTACATAATAATTCAGGTACATGCAATGAATATGCTTGAAATATATTCTGGGATATAAAAAGATATTGCTGGCATATGTTTCATGGTGACCTTGAATATCTCCTCAATATCCCTGAGATATGCCATGGAAGATATAGCATATTCCTGGCATATATGAATATGACAATTGAAGATCCTGAGAATATGCATGCAATATGTTTGTGCCGTCTGGGTATTAATAGATGATAGATGTACAATAAATTATAAAGTTATTGAAATAAAAGTATAATATTTTAATTTGCATGGAAAATCAAATCGTAGTACAGATTGGCCTAGCGCGCTCTCAAAAAAAAAAAAAAAAATAAATAATAAAAAAATAAATAAAATGAAATAAACATGCTTATAATAAACCAAACTTTATGTCTTGAATCGTAGAATAAGAATATGTAACTTGCTTTGTTATAATTTGAAGATTTAGTAGCTTAAAAAACCCATAAACAAATTATATGCCTGTTTTTAATAAATTAAATCAACTTTATATTGTAGTAACTTTGTTGTAAATAATATATTAATTATGGTTAAGGTTTCGTTCCAAGCTGGAAATTTTTCCTTGAATTTCAGCTATTATAAAGTTATTTTATTTGAAATAAAGCGGAGTCACAAGTAAAAAATCTCCGAAATACTGTAATTTTGCAATGTTTTTGCAGTAAATTTGCAATATCTCTAGTTTAAATAATTCTTTTTTTATAAAACCTTAAACTGGATTGTTTTTAATGAGTTCAACAATTGATTGAAGGTTGTTAAAAATGTATACCAGTATAAATTCTTTTCTATGGCGATTTAAACAATTAAATTGTTTATAACAAATTTCCATCACTTCTGATGCACGATCAAGTTCAAAATTCGAATTTCGCGAGTCAGAATCAAAGATAATACTACTACGGATAAGATAAACCATTCAATGCTATATTTTTGATACCCCTAATGGACTTTGGCTAACGCGAGCCGATGTCCATCGAGAGATTTTCGCGCTATGCATTTCAATCCTTGAACGAAAGTTAAACAGTGTTGCCGCGCTTACTATTGGCGTGATGAAACGCGACTAGAAAATACACAACCCGTATAGCCGCCCGCTTTCGCTACTTCGTATTCCGAATAAGGTACAAGCGACAGACATTGGCAACGTCACACATGGTTTTGTACCTCGTTTGGCATGGCTACTTAATTTTATTCGCATTTACGGAAGCATTGATATCTCCGAACTGATTCAGAGCGCCCCATTTAAATGAACCATCTATCCGTAGTAGTATTATCTTTGGTCAGAATACAGAAGCATACAAAATGAAACCTCGTGACCTTTGATCAGCCACGAAACAGCCCTAGCGCCTAGGTCCTAGACTATATCTCTAATTTGAAGTATATTTTTTAGTTTGTATATATTTTTTGATAGAAATAATTAAGAAAGATGACTATTACGTCATACCCTAAATTGTACCGAGCTAATCAATGGACGTACATCGGTGCTAAGGTAACAATGCTGCGACATCCAAGATTATTTCAATTTTGCAAAGTTATGTGGGATAACTTATTATGTTAATTTTTCTAAATAAATTACTTCGATCAATCGTATAATAACCACAGTTTAAATAATTATAAACCTCTTGGACAGCTGACATTGGCAATAAACCTTCTCCATTATTTTTTTCCGTTGAAAATAATTCAACAAGGATTAAACTTAGCCCTGCGATTAAGAGCAAAGGGTTTTCCTTTCATAGCAAACATTTTTTATAAAAATTATGATAACAAGAATTTTTTGTTTTGATAAAAACAGTTAAAAGCAAAGTGTACTTCAGAAATAAATTTAAAAACCAGAACACCAAAATCTCAATAAAATAGTGTCAGGAAACAATCTAACCACAAACTTTTCACCTAGTGCTGGTCGATGTTTTTGAGACGTCAATGTCTAATTACCTATGTACCGTACAATCCTAATGATCCCAGCTAGAAATAAATTTAAAACTAATATTTTGAGAATAGGTTTTTGATTTCATTTGGTACAATTATTGCTTTTTAAGACATCAATGTTTGCTTTCTATGTTAACATCGATAGTCAACATCGATTTTTCGTGGATGTCTCAGCACTGTTTCCATATGTTTTCACTTCCCAGCTGTCAAGTGTATAGATCAAAAATAAAATGCGACATCAAAAAACCGTCTATCTTTAATGGATACATGCATAAGCATACACAATGAGCCATACTGTTTGTTTAGACAAGAAAATCGGGAATTATCTGTCTAAAACATTTGAAATGTTTGTAGTCTTTACTATAAAATAAAATGGTGATGAAATAGTCATATTTCCTGTTTTGGACTCTATTTAACCTATTAACTATTTATAAAAATATATCATTTTTTACCTTAATCTTGCAATTTCTCTCATGATCTCTCTATTTTTCGTTTCTAACTGATTAATAAGTTCCCTTTGGGCCCTTGTTGAATCCATGCCCAAACATGCTTCCGATGGAACTCTTCCCTAAAATTATAGGGTCAAATAATTCATGTATTTTATACATAGGGTGACATTTTTAATCGATCTTTAATCACAAGGATGCGAACTGTTTCTATGATATTCCTCGAAAAACTCTTGTTTTCTTTTTGAAAACATATTTTGTTACCGATCTGTTAAATTAAGATTTAAAAATTTATACCAACTTTTTCTTTACCTAATAAGCTCCGATGGGAAAGAATTATAATATAAATAAAACGGTATTAAAAGCAACAAAATCTATAGCAAACCATATTTGTAAATATAAAAAAGGTTAAGAGATAAAGTGGATTTCCAAAGCTCATAAAATTAAACTATACACCAAATGAACTATTTTAAGCAAAATGGAGGGCTTGGCTACATTTAAAGAATCGTTTGTTTTATAACACAGAAAAAATATATTCTTTTAAGTTAATATAACTTGAAAAGTCTACGCAGAAGTTTTTTTTACATTATTTTTATTTTAAATCAAAAATATAATAACAGAACTTAAGCCTCTAATAAATATTAAAACAAATAAAGCACCAACTTACCGACATTCCGTCCGGTGACAAGGAGTTTTTTCTATATGTCGCGCCTCTAGGCTAAAGAAGCAACAGCACAGCAAAAGCATATTAAGATGAATCAGAGTATTATCCAAAAACATAAAAAAGACAAACAAAGTAAGTCTCCTACATGCTAATCATTTTTTAAAGAAAAACATACCATGCCTCCTCTAGCTTCTTGTGCCAGTTTAGCAGCATATCTTGCTATCAGCCGGTGTTCATCATCCCTAGCGCTATCCAGGCTATAAGAAAATGAAAACAATTTTTATTAGAAATATTTTTAAAGGTTGTCAACAAACTAATGGGTCACAAAGCCACCATATAGCTAAGATACAAGATGTAAGACAAGGACGTATAAGAGCTTTATTTACAATAAAACCGTCTGACAACATTATACACCTGTCAGTACACTGGCATCAGCGCACCGACGACATACCTTCTTGAGCAAAATGAATTAAACACCATAATTACCAATGTTGCCAAATGTAAATTTGCCAAAGAAGAATTATTAAAAAACTTATTTTCTGGCTTATTAAATTTGGGTCGCTTTAATAACAAGAAATTTTAACTATAAGGAATTCTTTAAAGAGTAAACCATTGTTTATGTAAACAATAGAACATATTCCAGAATTTAAAAAAGTTTTTTTTAAATAAAAATATAAATAAAAGGTGGTTTGGTACTTGAGACTGCTTAACGATGGGAAAACGCTCTTTTTAATGTAATATAATTTTATACAGCATGTCCCAAATTTGAGATATGACATTAGCGACTATTTGTTTTAAATGGCAACACTAATTTTTTAATGGCTATTTTCAAAGAGTACATCAGTGACTCGCACTGTATATATAAAATATATATAGCAATATCTCTAAAATGACAAAAAATAAAAATTTGAAATTTGGCATGCATGTGTAGCTTGATATCTCTTTAAAAATAGTCTTAAAAAAATTAGTGTTGCCATTTAAAAAAATATTCGATGATGTCATGTCTCAAATTTGGGACATGCTGTATAAAATTTTATTGCATCAAGAAGAGCACAATTTAGAATACTAATCGACGTGTCCGAGCATATTTCCGAAAAAAAACCTTGTTTGATTTACTGAATTTATTCCAAGTAAGAGACTCGCACTGTTATAAATCAAATTTGTTATGCAGCCTATTGTAGAAAGCATCTATTAAACCATTCTAATTCATCTTATAAATTTCTACAAGTCCTATTTATTTCAAGGCCGGGATCCGTTTCACCCTTCCCAACTTTCTACTAGTACAAACTGACTATTTTTAGTTGGAAAATAGTTTCTAACTTTTTAATATTATTTGTGATTTATATGTATAAAGAAATTATGTAAAAAAATTACAAAGAAAAAAACGGAATCCAAAAGATATTTAATTTTTTAACTAGAAATAACCAGTGGCGTTGTAACAAATAGATAGTAGAAAAGACAAGAAGTTTTTACTAAAATATGGACCAGAATAATATGTAGTTTCTGTGGAACTTGACACTTCTAGGTTTGTTGAAAACTAGTTGACAACATATTGTTGCACTTTTCAAATTAAGTCCTTTAACCGGCTTCATTAAATAACCATAAGTAAACTGTAAATTCGGACAATCAACTTTTTTTGACAAAATATTTGGTATTTGTCTAGTTGTCAGTAAATTTAATAATTGACAAAAAATTTTTTGGGTATTTTTTATTGTCAGTTTTTATTTAATAATTTTAAAAACCAAGTACCTTCTGGCTGTAGACCTACTATCCAAACTGCCCATTCCATCAAATCCAGCACTAAATTGTCCATCTGGAAATCCATTATGAGACGGTATTGGCGAGGGCGGCCTAAAAATTAATTCCAAAATAAAAAAATGAGTGATAATAATTAGTTTTGATACAACTAGTACATTACTACTTAAGATATACAGTGTGAGTCTTTAAACGACTTTTTTTTTTAAATTAGGTCTTCCACTTAGGCTATAAGCTTTTGTGGACTATTACAAGATAATTACTTAGAAAGTAACTTTCTCAGTTGGTTATGCAAGTCTCAAACAAAAAACTAAAAATTTAAACGTTAACAAAAATATTATTGATTAAATAATGTAGTCGCCATCTTTTTGGATAATTAAAAGCTATTTTCGATACAAATAGACAAACCAAACTTTAAAAATATGGTTCTTTTCTTTTTTTAACTTAGATTGTCTGCCTTATCACATAACATAAAATACTATAACATAAAGCACTATCTAGCAATTTACAGATGGGTATCACAACTAAATGGAGAATATGGAGCTTGGTACATTGTTGCTCTATTAAGGCGACAAATTTTGTGCTAAAAGTAAAACACATTTAAAACAACAAAAAACGTTTTGATAAATTTGCGGTTAACACGAGTAACATAAATTACCATGTAATACAAAGTGTTTTTGTATAAAATGGTAGGGCTTATTTAGTAAATTATACACTCTAGCAGGAATCAAACTGTTTTCAAAAATCGACATTTAAAAATTTGCGTTTTGTACTTTTAAGCTTTTGGTAATCATAGGTCATAGACGGTTTTAGTTGCCTACAATAACTTTTACCTTACTTAATTTTAAACTTTTGATTAAACAGGAAGGAAATCTCTTTAAGTAAAAGCCAATAACTAAAATAAAAATATTAAAAGTTAAAGTTATATTAAATATAAATATATAGGGTTGTTTTCAACTTAAGTTATTAATTTTAACAGCTTGTAGAACTCGTAATGATAAGTTAATTTACCAAAAATCGTTTTTATAAAATTAGCTAAATAAAGCGGTTATTAGCAATTATTAATAAAAATAAAAAATTAAAAACTTTAAAACAAACATGATTTTTTTGATATTTTCAACCACTGCATTGTAAAAAAATACAATGTTTTGATTGTTACTGATAATGGGTATGCCTAGTTTTTGTACTTTTCTTTTAAGTGTGATTTTCGGGTTGACCAGTGGTAAATAATTCGTACAATAGTGCGTGACAGTTCCAAGATTAATTTTGATTTGGAAAAGTATTGTTTATGTAAACAATAAAATAGTGGACATATTACTAACTTTATTAATTTACGGGAAGTGCCAACAAAATGCAGCCGCAACATGTGGTTTGGATTAAATTTTTAAATAATTGTTCATAAGTGCTTAATCTGTTAACTTCTGTAAAAACAATTTTTTGTAAATTGACTTCTTTTTACGACTTTTACAAGCTGTTAAAATAAATAAATTAATTTTGACACCCTGTATATAAAACTGTGATACCCCTAAAAAAAACTTTTTCTTAACTTTTAGGCTTACTATGTACTATTTTAGGACAATAATATTTTTTTTGTAAAGCTTTTGTATACAGTGTTATGACAATTTACGTTCTACCTAGTTTTATTTTTGGCTGCTAAATAAATTAACATGTTGATTCTTTTGCATAAATTTGAAGATGTTATCATTAGTGGTCAATTCTTATATATAGCTCTATCATATCAGTATTAACAGATTATCTGTGCTTATTTAAAAAATTGTATAATCAATTACTTTACTAAGTATACTTACACTATATGAGACAAATTTAGGGTTTTCTCTGGCTGTTCTGGAAATCTTGGTAGATTATTTCGTTGTTTATCTGGGACGCATCTAAATGATTTTCTTAGTGATTGGCCAATGGTTTTACTTGGCGACTAAAAAAAAAGTTGGAGTAACAAATAGCATCATTATTTTAACTTTCCTAAATAATCCTGCCTTTTTTAATATTAAAAGCAATTTATTTATTATTTTCTGTTAACATCCTTCTAAATAAAATCAAACTTTTGAGATTTGTCTATAAAGAGATCGAGTGGATTTTTTTTTACAGGATATAAAAAAAAATCTATAATGTAATTTATATTGTAATAATATATAGGTTAATGTTAATGGGTCTAAATTTTAATTATTGTTTGTTTAATATAAATTTTTAAGTTTATTCAAAAACGGTAACCGACTTGTCATAGAATCACCACAACTAACCACAACTAACGATATTTTTATTAAAAGCTTCCTCGAGTTTCTTTTTCAGGTGATCTGCAAGTTCATTCTATAACCTAAAAGGTAGTGATTTTTTTTTGTATGACAAGGAACTTCACGAATATTAAAAAAAAATTGTGAAATTTGATTAGACTAGTCAGATTAGACTAAACGAACCAGTATTTATTAAGAGTTTAGGCCAAAAAATCGATTTTTTTTATTTAAAATAAATATTTTGAAGCTTCTAAAATGTAAGGCAAATAGAATTAAACCGAAAAATAATTCTTTGTTTTCATATTTCGCGCTTTTCCTAAGACGCGTCGATCGTCTCCAAAATGACGGAACTTACCCTATATGCGTTAAGTACGCGCCTGCTCAATAGATACGGAGTAACTGCTTACCTATTGTTTTTTCTAGTTTCTGACACTACTCGATGTCGTTAAATGTCTGTAAACGTTTTGTTTTGTTCATTGTGTTTATTTTATGCAGTCAAATTTATCATATTTTTACATAAAAAACTCATTTTGAAACTTTAAACGCTTATATCTTAAGACACGATTTTTTGTATCGGCACGCAGCATACCTCAATCAGTTTTTAATATTTTTGCTTAAAATCTTTAAACACATATTTAAAACATCATTTGTGCACCAATGCACCGGCATTTTCGATAAATTAATTAGAAAAAAATATATTAACAAATAATGGTCATTTTTTGGTAGAAAATTCGACTTTCTATTTCAAACAGTTAACAAATACCCAAAAATTAATATTTTAAAAATTCCGTAAGTGTTTCACTAGATGTACTCATGCAAATTAAGAAAAAGTTTGTTGTCTTGTTTCAGATTAAAATTTGTATCGGTTACTTTGTGTGCCGCGGAGCATCTTGGAATTTTCATGTCTACGGAAAACGGCTACAGCACCGCTATTTCCTAATATTTTTTAACAAAAGTTTGTCTACTTGCTGTTCAATACATAGACAACAACATGCTAAAAAATATTTTTATTTGACCTTTTCGTCCCTTTAAAAAAAATTGACAAAAAGGCGTTTTTTTAAAGTCGTTTCAGTGGCCTAACCCCTTGACCCTATGAAAAGCTCTATTCACAACTTTTCGCTAGTGTACCTAGCTCTCTAAATTGACCAGTAAGGTATATTTTTGTTCATTTCTTTTTACTTACGCCATTCTGAAATTAAAATGGCCCAACTATAGATACTTTTTATTTTTTATGTCCCAACACTTCATTTGGGGTCTCCAAACTTTCCAGCCTTGGGGGCCCTACTGATTACTCCAGTAAGTTCCGAGGGCCAAAACCATATTATCATTGTTGCCGGTGGTAAGAAGTGAAAAAGTCCACTGATGAAAAAAAAGTCCGAAAAGTACACAACGTTTAAAAAAGGCTGCAAATCGGACTAAAGTCGGCAAAACGGGAACACTGCATATTATTAATTTTCCTGTCATTATGTGTAATTTCAGATTAGTGTAGGTACGGCCATGAGGAGTAACGTGACACGACATCTAGTGGACACAAGCGGAAATAGGTAGTACCTTCTATCGCTAACAGATGGCGCTAATAGCACGTACAGAATAATCTCCTTGGTTCGAGAAAGTTCTGGTGTCTTCCACTCATTTCCCAGATGGCAGTAATTGGAATATATAAGAAGGCTAGTGGCCCAACCACAAGTCAGTTCCTATGACACTGTTGTTAAATAAAATATTGCATACCTCCTTAAAACGTGTTTGTGCGAGTTTAAGTTTAAGACATCTTTATAACAGTATTTTGATTTGAATTGTTGCTTTTGTGTGTGAATTAGTAGTATGGAAAAGAAGCGAAAAATTGATAGTGAATGCAGAAAATTCAAAGATCAGTGGAACATTCAGTATTTCGTAATTGAGTCCAGTAACAAGGCGCTATGTTTGATTTGCAATGAAAGCATAGCCGTTCTCAAGAATATAACATTAAACGTCATTATGAAACAAAACATTTTCAAAATTACTCAAAATATACAGGAAGTTTGCGGACAGAAAAATTCGAAGCTATGCAGCGCGGATTGAAATCGCAGCAATCTTCATTTACAAAACTCAAAACTGAACAAGAGGCTGCAACTCGTGCCAGCTTTCGTGTGGCTCTTGAAATTGCAAAACGTGGAAAACCATTCACCGATGGAGAAATGATCAAAGAATGCATAATTGCAGTAGCCGAAGAAATGTGCCCTGAAAAGGTAAATTTATTAAAAACTGTCAGTATGTCAGCAAACACTGTGGCTCGAAGGGTAGAAAACATCGCTGAAAATATATCCTCTCAACTGTTCGACAAAAATGGACATTTTGAGTGGTTTTCTTTGGCCTTGGATGAGTCAACGGATGTGTCAGATACTGCTCAGGTGTTGATTTATATTCGAGGAGTAGATAAAAGCTATGAAGTGCACGAAGAACTTCTTGATATGTATAGTATTCATGGCACAACTACTGGTACAGATATTTTTAAAGGAGTTGAAATGGCCATTAATCAAAAGAACCTTCGATGGAAAAACTTGAAATGTATTACAACTGATGGAGGCAAAAACATGAGTGGGAAAGATAAAGGAGTGGTCGCTCTTGTGTCAAAGGCTGTAGAAAATGACGGTGGTTCAAAACCATTAGTCTTACATTGTATCATTCATCAACAGTCTTTGTGCGGAAAATGTTTGGATATGTCTGACGTTCTGAAACCAGTCATATCAACTGTTAATTTTATCAGATCTTTTGGGCTGAATCACCGACAATTCCGACAATTTATTGAAGAGATTGGAGAAACTGACTTACCTTATCATACTGCCGTACGCTGGCTTAGTTGTGGGAAAGTCCTTCAGCGCTTTTTGAACTTCGAGCAGTGATCGAAATTTTTTGAATGAAAAGCATCGCCCTCTTACTGAATTACAAAACAACGCATGGCTGTGGAAGTTAGCATTCTATGTTGATTTGACAAAACATGTGAACGAACTGAATTTGGGATTGCAAGGAGAAAACCAGCATCTTCCTGATTTATACACTAATATCAAATCATTCCGGAAGAAATTGAGACTGTTTCAATCACAACTACGAAGTAAATGTTTTTCACATTTTAAAACATGTGAAATATTCAGCCACACTACTGAGACTGAGTTTCCTATCGATTTTGCAATCGAAACTTTGAGTGCTTTGAAGATAAATTTTGATACTCGTTTCTCGGACTTTGATGCCATTGCGAATCAAATTAAGATTTTCAGAATCCTTTTGATACTGACATTGAAACCCTAGCCCCGGAACTTCAAATGGAAATGATTGATCTACAATGCAGTGATATAATTAAGAACAAATATCAAAACTCATCTTTGTTGGAATTTTATAAGAGTCTTCCACTGACACAATTTGATAATTTGCATAAATTTGCTCGTGGTCTGTTTTCTGTTTTTGGTACTACTTATTTGTGTGAGAAAACCTTCTCCAAAATGAAGTACACAAAAATGTTTACAGATCGAAATTAACTGATGAGCATCTTAAATCTCTTTTAATAATTGGTACAAGTAAAATTAGTCCACAACTACAAACTATTGTCAGTGGAAAATCTCAATTACATAAATCTCATTAGTATTTCATATGTCATTATGTTTGTTATAAGTTATGTGATTATTTAAAATGTATAAAATGTTAGTTGGATTCATTTCAATAATTTGTTAGTTATTATATACTGAAGTTAAATTTTCTGCATATTATACATGTCTTTACTCATTACAATTCTGTGTTTCTTTATCCAACTTATCACAAAAACAATAACAATAAGCCTACAAGAATGTTATGAGTTAGCGGAGTTAGCCCATGACCATATCAATGTAGATGTCATATTAATAATTATTCAACATAAAATTAGAATACTTCAGTAAACTAAATTTAATTTGCTATAAAAATTATTTGTTCTCTAAAGGAGTTTTCAAGTATGCTAGCTCTCCGCGGGCCGGACAAAATCTGTCCGCGGGCCGGATGTGGCCCTCGGGCCGTAGTTTGGAGACCCTGATCTAAGGGTATTATTGATTGCAACCTTATATGTATTTTAGTTAGAAAGCTAAACAGAATATAGTTTATTTAGCACCAAATTAATTCCATTTAACTTTTTTTTTGCTTAATATAGGTATGTCCACGGATAGGGTTTACAACAAATAAGAAAATTCAATTTTCTTATAGATAGGCAAAAAATTACAAGAATGTTATTTTAAGTAAATAAAAGTTATGTTGCAAAATACTAAAAGGGCAGTCCTAAATTGTTTTGTTTGAAAAATGAATAAGATTAGCCATATTAACATTTTTTTAATAAAGCATAACAAATTTTTAATGGGATAACATTTTTAAAACACATTTTTTTAGCTTGTTTTAGATATATCAAGAAATTTCTGGTTTGTTCCTGAGATATTAAATGGACAGCCTGGGTGGGACTGTCTTTTAGCACTTTAATATTATTCGGTATTAGAGTAGAAATATATAGAAACATATGGACTAGATAAAGTTGGGGCCTCTTGGGGGGAGCCATTTGTACCAACCCATCTTGGATTAAATCTGCGGTTAAGTCACTTTGTTACCTCACAAGGGCAATGTGCTGAACCACCATCCTGTTGTCGAAAATTTAATTCTAATATTGCTAAAATAAGTTTCCAGCATTTTAAAGTAAGATATTCTATAGCAGGTGCTTTTGTGAAAATTCGGGCTTTATAATGACATGAAAAAATATCGCGCCTACACATTCACTTTTGTCAAGCACTGTCTTCTTGTCATTATTCTAAATTCGGGGTTTTTTAGACTCCAGTACATGATGTGCTGGGTGCTTGACCACTTTTATATCACCGTATTATAAAAACTCTTTGCTCAGTAAATAATATTTGATAAAAACTATTTTACAATTAATAGTTATCTCAATAAACCAGTATGTCCCAAATATAGGCCATTATTTTTTAGAACTAATAGGTAATGTTTTAAGGAGTGTGACAAAGAATAGTTGAGTCTAAAAGAAGTGATTGGATAAGACTGCTATTTTTTTACTTTGGCTTTGGATTTTAATTTTCATATTTAATATCTTAGTAAAAAACGATAAACAAGATATATTTATTCTTTCGCAAAATGTATGTATGTGTATGCTTTCATATAAAATATTAAATTTTTGGTACTGCGAATCGTATTTATTTCCCAGGCAAACACTTTTAATAAGAGAATATTCTTTTCATAATTTGTAAAATAAGATGTTTTACTCTTAAGCAAAAATACACTTTTCCATTTTTTGCCCACGCTGTACAATTTTTAAACTAAATTTTTATATGAAACATAATTTTCTAAACAAACAAAAACTTTTATTAAAAGTGACCCTTTTTTGTATCATGTACTTTTTTATTCATTTGCCTGCTTGTAAACTCCATCTGGGGATATATTTAATTAAAAGTATATCCGCATACGAACCTTTTTACAAATTAGTACTGAGTTAAATAAACTGTCAACATTTTTTTACCTGTTTTAACATTTTTAAATCTTAAATCTTCAAAAAAAAAATGGGGTGTTGCCTACCAATATATCAATAGTAAGAAAAAAAATGTTTATGCAAATTACCAACAATACTTGACTGATTGATTGACCTAATACTATAATCAGAGGCTAGTGGGAGCCTTAAAACTAAACAGATTTACTAGTTTTAGGTCATGAAACTCATGTATTGTTTTCACCAAGATGTTTCAGCTGACTGATTTATTTTCATGAATAATTTGCAAATGAATGCTTATGGTTTGCAGATCTCTATCAGAGTGCTGTGATCCGTTATCATTCCTATTACTATCCTAAGCTCATTTCTACTTAGTTCTAATAATTTATTAATCAACACTTTTGACAAGATACTTACATATGAGGCATATTCTTTCACCTGATGTTCTAAAAGGTGAGGAGTTGATACTCGACCTCGCCAAAAACAATCTTGACATAAAGTATAATGTGGACATTTTTGACAACGATATCTAAAGCCTGTAAAATTTTCTCTTTGACATGCATCACACTGAACTGGATGAACAACTGAAAATAAACAATAACTGTAAAGCCTTTTTGGTATTATGATTTGGTGCTTGACATTCCAATTTCATAATAATTTTAGAGAATTATTAAAGTCTTAGGGATATCAAAATATGAAACATAGAAATTATTGTTTTGTCTAATATTAGAAAAATATTACCATCATTACATTATATTAGAAAGTTTAATATTTATAATACATTTTTTTATCCGTATTTTACAGCATGCAGATCTATATATATCATAGGGTAGTCAAAGGTAGCTAAACGCGATTATATTACAAAAAAAAAGGGTGGTTACTCAAATAATAAACAAAAGAAGTGTGGAAAATTGTTAATGAACTTAGGGGTAAAAATTGTGTTAATAAAGTTAGTGATACAAAATTAACGGCTAGCCATCTTAATAATTTTTATTGCACTATTGCAGAAAAATATATCCAGTAATATACAGAATGACATAAATTTCGAAAACTTCATTAATGATATACATGTGCCTGATACATTCTTTTCCTACCCACCAATAGTCATGAGATTAAAGAAATAATTTATAAATTAGATAGCAACAAGACACCGGGGTGGGATGGTATTTCCTGCAAGGTTTTCGTAATCTTCCTGAGAGTGCGTTACAGGTTCTCGCAGGCTATAAATATCTCTTTTGCAGCTGGTGTTTTCCTGACATCCTAAAAATAACTTAAATATTATTCCTCTTTACAAAGATGGGGATGAAGATAACCCTGCAAACTACAGACCGATTGCACTGTTGCCAACTTTGTCGAAAATCATTGAGACTCATTAAAGAACGAATTATTAGTTTGCAAAAAAGAAGTAGGTATTCTAAGCTCTGTACAATTTGGTTTCTTGGAAGCGAACTCAACCAGTGATGCTATTTTTGATTTTCTGGAGAAACTTTATCTTGGGATGAATGATCAGGACGCTTCAGCAGCGGTGTTTTGTGATTTGACAAAAGCGTTTGACTGCGTGAATCACAAGATACTGCTGCACAAGCTGAAGGCATATGGATTCAGGGGAACCAGTTTGAGGTGGTTTGAATCTTATTTGAATAATAGAGTACAGTCTGTCTCTTATAAAAATTCAGTATCTGGTCGAGAGATATTAAAGTGTGGTGTGCCTCAGGGGTCAGTCTTGGGACCAATTATGTTCTTGCTCTATATCAACGACATAGCTAAGCTACCGATTTCGGGGCAATTTACGTTATTTGCAGATGACGCAACTATTTTGTGGAGGGGTGCAAATGAGCAAGACCTGGGTAATATTATTAATCGTGATTTGTCTTTGGTGAAAATGTGGTGTGATTCAAACAAATTGTGCTTTAATATTTCTAAAACTAATGTTATGTATTTTAAATGTAATGTATATCCTGTGTATTTAGACTAGCACTCAACTAAATTATTCAACTGAAAACAAATTTCTAGGATTGTTCATTGATAATAGGCTCAGGTTGAAAGCCATATTAACACCTTAATAAAAGCTGTCCTCAAATTGTTTTGCACTGAGGATAATTTCAAATAACTTGGATAAAAATGTATCAAGACAAGCATATTTTGCATTAATAGAATCCCATTTACACGTTATGGCATATGTTTCTGGGGTTCTTGTGCTAGAAACAGCTAATGCATACAGTATTTGTACTGCAAAAAGGGCACTCAGGTATATGCATAAAGCCAGACCAAGAGACTGGGTGCAACCTATCTTTTTATATCAGGCAATATTTTGACACTACCATCTTTATTTATCCTTGAAACTATCTTTAATACACAAAAATATAGGGACACTTTAGGAAGGAATCTAGCCACCTATAATACAAGGCAAACATATACACTTTCACTGCCCATACCAAGATCTTCTCAGGTTCTTGACTCGATCGTCTTTAATGGGCGACAGCTTTGTCATTTGCCTGCTTTCGGTGAGGAAGACTCTATGATGGTAGAATATTTAAGCGTGAAGTTAAGAAGTTGCTTGTTGCGAGAGCCTATTATGATGTTCGAGAATATTTTGACGAGCAATTTAACACTATTTGAGTATTGTGATTTTCGGCCTTTAAACAATAGTCACAAGCCAATATGTCGTTTTTAACTGTTTTTATTTATTTCTGACTGTTTTTTGTGGGACAATTTTACAATATTTAGGATTGTGATTGTTAGTTTAATGTTTTAATAATAGTTGTAAAGTCGACTTGCTGTTTTAACTTCTTATTCTGACTATATGTATTATTTATTTAAATAATTATTGTTATATGTTATGTTTTATTTTAATTTGTTTGATGGATGACATGCCACTATTTTATTTTATTTTATTTTATGACATTTGCAAATAACTTAACATGTTTATTTTTATGACTATATGTTTAATTTGTATGCGATTTTATTTGTGATATTTTATTTGTGTTAACTTTCCACCTTTTATTTAAGTTCTAGTAAAATATGTTTATTTTTCAGCTTTGTCAATAAGATTGTTACCATCTTCAGACAATAAAGCATTTTTGAGTTTGAGATTATATTTGTATTTATTTAGAAAAAACTGACCTTGATATGTAATGATGTAAATAGTTACCATGAAATATTCCTAAAGTTAAAAATTACAGCTGCTGTGGATCGTATTCGTTCAAAGTTCATGTTTTTCATATTTGTGGTGATTTTATATGATATTATTTTGTGTTGTGCTTTTATTTATTTTTTTTTGTTACCGGTGAAACCAGAAGTCAGAAAAACTTGTCATATAGCATAAAAATGACGTTTTGTTAAAGTAACAATCAGACCAAGTTTCGTTAACATCAATGAACCAATAAAAAAATAGCAGCCGGAAAGTAGTTTTGTGAGCACTCGGTAAATTACAGATTATGCATTATGTTTATTAAGAAAATGGTATGAATAAAAAATGTTTTTTAGGCTTTTAACGCATTTACTTATTTAAAATACAACGTTTTAATTGGTAAGAATCTCCAGCCATCTCAGGTGATGTGTACCATATTAAAAAAAAAATGATATACCCGATAACCGGTAGTGGTAGCGTGGCTTTAAAGTATTTAGTCACATAATATACAGGGTGTCCCGAAATTAGTGGGCTTATTGTACTTCCTGAAATATGAAAAAAAAAACTTTATATAAACATGCCTCAAAATCACGTTTTGTTTAATATCTCTGAAACCCTTTGGGGGAGGATAGCAAAATTTGGTGAAGTTGCTTATATTCTAACCCTGCACACACTAAGTAAGTAAAATAAGACAAAACTATTTTGAACTCCTTTGGGCATCGCAAAGTAAAAACCGTAGAGTTAGAATGGGTGTAAGGAAAAACAGAGATTTATTTGCACACCTTTTAAAAGACTAAAGAGTTTTTAAACAGGTTTAAAGTAAATACTATTACCTTTTTAATTGCAAATAAAACATGTTAGAAATATTTTATAATTATGTTAAATAACAAAGAATAATTGTCAATCTAATATAAAATTAGGATAAATAAATGATAATAAAGTTGTCCTATTATTAAAACAATTTGTATACAAGAATATGCTTTTGTGCAAAAATTATTTAAGCCTTGTTACTTAGTCATATGGACCAAAATACAAGGATCGGCTTCCCCCTTTGTGTAAAAATGTTAAAGGTTTCATTATTTGGTGCAAAAAGTACTAAGATTCCCCATACAAAAAATTGGGACGTAATACCTCAAGTAGTATGCAAGGCACCTGAAAAAATTTACCTAATGTGGAAAATCAGCTACATGTAACATTGGAAAACATTACCAAGATTAGCTAGCCTATCTCAAACAGTTTATATTATGCAAAATGTCATTTTGTTGCCCATCTTTCACAAGACTCTATCTATATTAGGGGCATTTTTTGAGGCAGGTTTATATAAACTTTTTATCATATTTTGAGAAGTACAATGAGCCCTAAGAATTGGCAACTCTTTAAGTCCAATATTTGCAGAAATGTTTATAAATAATTTAGAGCAAAAAATCCAAAACCATTCCTGTCTCTATTGGGTTTAGGTATGTGGATGACAAACCCGCATGTTTTACGAGAACGACAAGACAACTACACTTATTTCTAAATGATTTAAATAAGCTTCATATTAATATCCAAATTAACGTTGAACATGTAACAGATAATTTTATCAATTTCACAGATTTAACGATTACAAAACATAGTTTTTCAATATTTCACAAGCCTACAAACACGGACAGCACAATTAACAACAAATCAACATATCCCATAGGACATAAGCCTGTGGCATATCATAACATGATCCTAAAATTAATAAATGTACCCCTTACTGAAAATAACTTTTAAAAAGGCTATTAAAAACGGCTACAAAAATTCTAAAGATAACATTTTAAAACAAAAATTAAGAATTCAAATCTCTTACTTATATTGGTAAACCCTCAGTTTTAAGAAAAAAGAACATAAAAATAGCATACCAAACTAACAACAATTTAGAAAAAAAAAACATAAAATCAACAAAGATAAAATAATAAAAGGGAAAAATCAGGGTTAAAAAAATTAAACTGTGAAACATGTAATAAAGTGTATGAAGGTCCAGCAGGAAAGACCTTTAAGTTAAGAATATCCAATCATAACTGTTTTCATAAAAATTAAAAAGGTTCTACTTATGCTTTATATTTGATGGAACATAGCCATCCATACGTTTAATGAAAATTACAAAATCCTACACCGGATTAATAAAAGTAAAAAATATTATCTTCTGAAATTCTTGGAAATTAAAAAAATAATAATAACACACAGTATATTTTTTAAGTTTAACCAGAATAACTCGCCATTATTGACCATTTGTAGGTACTAGACACCACTAGTGTTGTTACCTATTATGAAAATGAGAAACCTCTCATTAAAATTGTGATCAAATAAATAAACTCTTCCCCCAAAAAGGGGCCAAAACCTGAAAATAAGTTCTGTCGCCATTCTCCGTCGGTCCTTTTTTTTACGACCAACAACATTAAAGGGATCGCCGCCACGCGATAATTTTTCTCAGTCGCGGCAAAATTTAAAACTAAAATATTTATGCTGCGATATTCTTTCTATAATTCAATTCTGTAATCAATGCCAGTTCATGCCAATCAATAACCAGTCCAGTGTGCCATGTGACACCATATCGAAATATCGACCGAACTATCACTGGGACGTTTGGTTTGGTACGCTTATAAAAATGATTTATTAATTGAACGATTGAGAAGTTTGGATCATTTGAGAAATTGGTCAATGATTGATTCGATCGCCAGTGAATGATCGAGTTACCCATCTCTAATTTCAATCCTGCAATGTATGACGAGAAATTCTTATATATTATCTTACTGTTGGCAAAACAGGTTACATTGAACTTTAACGTCTTTTTTAAAAAACAATATTTTAATATAATTCTTTGAATTACTTATTTACACAATAATAAAATAAATTAAGTCTAATAAAAATGATTTTTTAGTCACATTTTCCCAAAAAAATACAATATCAAGAATATTCCATATAAAATATACTGAGTTATGGCCGACTTAATATGAAAATAAGTGAGATGGATACTAATTTAAAAGAGATAACACGATGTCGTTCTTTTGTTGTTTCTCTGCTTAAATAAGAAATGTTGCGGAATGACGCTGATCACGAATCTGAAAACCTTTTTTGGCAGTAATGTTTCGTTTTTGAGATATTCATCATCAAACTTAAAAATCAAACTAACCTCATTTACACTATATTCCCCCTTCTTTTTGTACACAATTCTTGATTTTTACACTAAAGTGGCACACAATATTTTATAAACACCTTTTAAAAACTTTTTTTATGTATATTTTACACCTTTTTTCCATTAAATTGCCAAGTATGACTTTTAAACAGTGCGGCCATGTTTACTTTAAAATTCCCTATTGTATACATGGTGATAAAATGAAAAATAAGTATAAAATAAATATAAAAACAAGTTTTTAAAAGTTGTTTATAAACTATTGAGTTCCAATTTAGTGTAAAAATCAAGAATTCTGTACAAAAAGAAGGAGGAATAGTGAAAATAAGGTTAGTTTGATTTTTAAGTTTGATGATTAATATCTCAAAAACGAAACGTTACCGCCAAAAAAGGTTATCAGATTTGTGATCAGCGCCCCAAAAAACCCCTGTATACCAAATTTCGTTAAAATCGGCGTTGCGGCCACTTTCTGCATAATTACCTAAAATTTTTAACATTAAAAGTGTTTTATTTCATTAAATTTAGTCATTATAGAGTTAATAGATAATAAATTCTTGCTAAACTATATTTTTTAAGTTTTTTTTATAATTTTACACCAAATATTCGAGATACTCTAGATTTGAGTCCTAGATGACATTTCAGAAAGTAAAATTTTTGTGTCTCTATATAACTGCAAAAAAATAAACAGGACTTTTTTCTTATCAAATAAAAAATAATAAATTAACACTAACATTCAGAACTGTTAGTTATGTAGGAATGTAGGTATAATTATTAATAAATAGTTTTAGCTAGTTTAAGCCCGATGTTACAATTATTATAGTTAAAAGACTGGATATAGAGGAATACTTACAACTAACTTTTTTTTGTATAAATCTTAATTTTGTAGCAGTTCTGTAGGAAGCAAATCTAATAAGGTCAAAGTTATGGGCACTCATTTCATGTATAAGTGCTAGTCTATGGTCCGAAGACCCAGGCATACCCTCTTGTCCCTGCATTGCTGTAAATGATAAAATAATTAGGTTAAAACGCGGAAATAAAAATAAGAAGTATTTTCTTTTCAAAACAAATATATTACAACACCTAGGATTACAAGATTTAAATAAACCGTAAGTAAAATTTAATAACATAAACAAAAGTGGACTTACCAAATGCTATTTTATTTTCCTAAAATTAGGTCAGTAAAACACTCCTGCACATAAGAATTCAAAATTAAATTGCCCTTAAATAAGAAAAAAATTATGCTTCGCCATTTTCTTAGTTCTATTTGACAATATGACAATTATGTGTCAAAAAACTTCCTTTACCCCCACACCGCACTGCAAGAAAAATCAAAGATTAAAGAAAGGTAGGCAGTTTCTTATACATCGCAAGTAAACGTTGCATAATCATCAGGCGTAAAAATATTAGAAATTTAATACACTGCTGAACCTAAGTAGCATAAGTACAATTTAAACCCAAATCTGCAGGGTAAATACTAACACGATGATTTAGAACTAATCCTTAAAATTTAAAGGGTACATTGACAATTATTTATTTAATCGATATTACGAAAATAAATTTCACATTATGTATCATAAATACATTCTAAAATTTTAATTTTGAAAAAAATGAAGCTGCTGAGAATAAAATTTCAGAATTTTAATAAAAAAATACCTTTTCTTCAAAATAACTTAAAAACTAAGGAAGATACGTAGAAATTACTAGGGTATTAAAATGTAGCTTTTTGAATTAAAAACATTTTTCTTTTATTAATTTACTGTATGATGTAAATTAAGTAAGATATGCACGTTTAAAACGCGTGTGTATAGACGAGCACTACCTTGTTTCAGGCCTTTAAACTCACCCCTTTAAAAAAGTAAGGGTTTTAAACAGTTTTAATATATGCGACCTTAAAGTTCTTAAAAAAACCAACAAAATGTTTTTTTAAAGAACTTTTTATCACAAAAACCAATGGAGGTATGCTTAAAAAAAGAATTTTTTTGAGCGATTCGATGCATTTTTTTTTTAAATCAGCGGTTTTGTACTATTTTTTGCATTGTAATATTGTAGAGGGTAAATTTTTAAGGATTAAAAAATTAAATTAGTAATACTTTTAAGCAGTCATATTTTTTAACTACAACTCTGTGACAATATGTTTATTTTTCTAGGGTAAACTATTTTTTTATCAAATCATTATAAGGGTTAATTTTCTAGGTTTGAAATATATTAAATAATGTTTCAAAAAATTAAATTTTTATTTATCAATTTATATACGCCTAATTTTGCGTGACTTAAGCTTTAATATAAAGGTTTTTGCAATAAGGGGTAGTTTTCACCTCTAAAAATAAAAAGCGACCTTGGGCATAATGGAGATTTTAAGAAGAGGGCAACTTAAGCCTAAACCCAAATTTTTATGCAAAACACTGTGATAATATATTAATCTTTTAGGGTAAATTAAAAAAAAATCATATTAGGGGTTGATTTTTAAGGGCTAACATATTTTAAACAATGTTTTAAAGAAATTTTACTTTTTTAACTTATTCGAGTCAAATTTTACTCAACTTAAGCTTTAATGTATAGTTGTATGGGTTTTAGCAATAAATGGTAGTTTTCACCCCTAAAAAATAAAGAGCGCCCATCGGTATAATACAGACTTTGAAGAGGAGGAGAGGAGGTTAAGTAAAGCTTAATCCCAAATTTTCATGCAAATTAATGCATTTTGAAAAATTGCCAGGTTTTCACACATTTTTCAGCTTCGTTTTCTGGACTACTAATATATCAATATTTTCTGGATATCAGCACGAAAAATTTAGAAATAAAATAACATAAACTTCGCTAGTAATTCTTAAAAAAATTAATAAACAAATTTAACAAAAGTAAATCATAAGGAAAATTAAATGACAATTCTAAAAAAACAAACAAATTTCATAATATAAAAACAAGATATCAATTAAAATGGTAAAACAAATAAGTTTTTTTTGAAGTATGTATTATTTGTTTATAGGTAAAACCCTATACTAACATTGTTTTTCGAACCTTTTTTTTGCAAAATCATTAATTATATCATTAAAATTTACGATATTATTTTTTTAAAAATTAATCGTAAATTAGCCGCCCCCCATATTTGCCGCGCTAGGCTTCAGCCTACTCAGCCTTTGCGTAAATCCACCCCTGGTTAGTGTCCCCTTTTTAATTTATTTATTTTAACGCAAGTATTATAAAAATAATACATTCTATCATCCACTATTAATTAAATACCCACCCTTTTTGCCGGTAAAAGATCAATCACATATCGTTAAAATATATGTTTAAAAAAATTATTTTTAGTATAGTACCTCCACAGAACATATGAAAAAGGCATTGTATTCCGAAACAGTTATTGGAAATAACAATAACTATATAGTAAAAATTGCCTTTTACTAATAGTCCACAGTACAGGCTCCCCCTGGCAAGTTGATTACCACATACTTTATAATTAGTGAGTAACTTCGTTTGGACGAGTCTACCACACTTTTCCTCTGCGACTTTTCTCGATTCCTCCGCTTTTCCGCTCGAAAAAGCCCTATATTATGGCGATTTCCCAAGGTTCTAAAAAGTCACGACCACAACTTTTTTTTTTAGCTTAAGTTACTGGAAATTTAGCTTCAAATGTGAATTTAAACTTATCCGACAAAAATTTGTCCGAATTTTTCATGTCTACCGCTCGAAACATGCCCAAATGACAGGGTATTAAAAACGGATCACCACGTAGGTAATTTTTGGTAAAATTAATTGTAAATGATTTATAAAATAATATCCTATGGTTGTCCGACAAATTTCAAGTCGCATTTTTTCAGTCCGACAGCTAGAAATTGGAATTTTGACTGGGTATAAAAAATCGTTCACCACATGTCGGACAAAAATACACACGAAAGGAAAGTATTTTTTAAAGAAAAAATATATTGTCCGACAAAAATATATCCGCAAAAATTCGTAAAACTTTTGTATATATATATATATATATATATATATATATATATATATATATATATATATATATATATATATATATATATATATTATATATATATATATATATATATATATATATATATATATATATATATATATATATATATATATATATATATATATATATATATATATATATATATATATACAGTGCTTTTCATTTCAAAACGAACCACCCTAAATATCTTTAAAAAAAACACTCACCAAAAAACAAAGAAACACGTCGATTTAGATATACAGGGGGAAGTTTAATTTCGTATTTGATAAAATTTTATCGGTCACCTCCTAACCTCCAGTTAACCTCACTTTGATATGTCAAATGGCAACCCCCATAGTGTGACACATCATTGTAAGCGGCATGAAATTTGCTATCCAACAGTACTAAGAAACTTTATATATATATATATATATATATATATATATATATATATATATATATATATATATATATATATATATATATATATATATATATATATATATATATATATATATATATATATATATATATATATATAATATCCGCTGCTCGGCGGCTAACTAAGCTAACAATAACTGTCTTGGAGGATGCATTTGAAATCAAATAAACTTAATAAGCGAAGAATAATTATTCAAGAAAGAAAAATTAATGTCACCAAACCGTCATAATGTTTACTTTTAACCCTCATTTGTTTTTTTTTCATGAGTGTCCGCGATAATTTTAGTAGGTATGATGTCTTTTAATTTGTACAGTTTCTTAATAAATATATAAAATAAATTTTTTGCAATTTAAAAGAGCGTTTTTTAATATGCATTTTATCATTACTAATGTTTTACCTTTTTAAAAAGAATTTTTGTAAAATTTTAAAGTTGTGTTTAATAACGTTGCAACACACATGAAGTTTGTGATTCCTTAAAAAATTAAAAATCTTTGTTAATGTTACAAATATGCTTGAATTTGAACAAAATTATGCGAAATTAATTTGATTTAAAATAAATTATGAGAGTGTTTAAGGTAAATTAAAAAAAATTAGAAAAATTTTAAAGGTTCTCAAAAAAAAAAAATCTTAGTTTTGGTATTGAGGCATAACTTTTAATTCTGAACTTTTCTTTATAATCTTTTGCTGAATTTTTTTAAATAAGGGTACTTTACTCCTGTACAATTTTTATATTTTTTGAACTACCCTGTACTTAACCCGAGACAGTTACAGTGTACGTTGCATTGTTGTTACCATAGAAACTTTTGTGAACCTGATTTCCAATGAAAAGGTGTTAATCTAGGATCCGTGTTTTAATACGAGGTGTTACGGAACACTGCAAAAATTATGTTTATGTAGTTTTTATTATTTTTGAAGGTAAAGGCGGACACTAAATTGTCGGACAGGGTATCACTATTTTCTACAATAAATTTAAAAGAAAAAAAGTGAAAATTAGGTTTGTGGTCAACGATTTTTTATACCCCGTCAAAATTCCAATTTCCAGCTGTCGGACTGAAAAAATGCGGCTTGAAATTTGTCGGACAAACATAAAATGGTATTTTATAAATTATTTACAATTAATTTTACCAAAAATTACCTATGTGGTGATCGCTTTTCAATACCTTGTCATTTGGGCATGTTTCAAGCGGTAGACATGAAAAAGTCGGACAAATTTTTGTCGGACAAGTTTAAATTCATATTTTCAACAAAATTTGCAGTAACTTTAGCTAAAAAAAAAGTTGTGGTTATGACTTTTTAGTCAGAACCTTGGGAAATCGCCATAATATAGGGCTTTTTCGAGCGGAAAAGCGGAGGAATCGAGAAAAGTCGCAGAGGAAAAGTGTGGTATATAGACTCGTCGAAACGAAGTTCCTTACGAATTATAAAGTATGTGGTAATCAATTTGCCAGGGGGGCTGTACTGTGGACTATAAGTAAAGGTCAAGCAAATATTATTTTAAGAGTAAATAGTATTATAAAATAACGTCTTTAAATCCCATTTTTCTGCTATGTACTCATACACATGCTTAAAATTGTATTTACTGGGCGTTTGGTTGAAAGTGCATCAGCCAAAAAAGGGCACAGACGGCAGATCTGAAAAATTAAATAAGTCTACGGATACCTAGGTTGAAAATAGTTCTTAGTCTATAAATGTAGTAATATGTCAATATTAAATAAAAAACATTTTAAAATAAAAACATTTTTATTGTTAAACTAGATATTAATTACATAATTTACGTCCGTATGTGCGTAAATCTAGTAAAAAAGGAAATAAAACGGACTCAAACAAGTGGTATGATAAGCTAATTGCTAAGCATCTTTATTTTTTGTCACTTCCTCAGAAAAAGTTAAGCGGGTTTTACACGGCAAGTATTTACTTTAGCTCAATTTTCAGGTTTACCAAGCATCAACAATGCCAATTTTATTAATAACAAATAAAAAAATATATTGGATTTACAATAAAAGAACCAGGAAGACACAAAAATAACATCAGTGGTTCATAAACAAAGTATCAAGGCAAAGCATCGGCAAAAAAACAATAACTTTAAATGTTTAGTTGGGTAGAGGTTGGCAAACCAGTTAAATTGGAACAAGTTTTATTTGCTCCAATTTATTGCAACATTATATTGTTATAATAAATTGAGGTAAAATTCTTGTTTAACCCGACACAAATAAGTTGTAACAATTTATTGGCCAATAAATTGGGGTAAATCATGCCGTGTACAGCCAAAATTAAGGTTATCACAAGGTTTTTTGTAATACCAGGACAAGTTTTGTACACTCAAAAAATAGTTTTGCCATTTAAAATATCTCTGTTATGTATCAAAATAGTTTCTTTTTAAATTCTGAGTTCTTTTATAAAACCAAGAACAAATAAAAAATTAGGAAAATAAACAAAAAATAATAAGTAAGGTTGTTAGGTTTCCTTTATATGCACCTCTTTAGCGCAGGAAGGTAGGAAGTTGGGCCAAGGAAAATCAAAAAAATTTACGCTTTTACGCGATTTTCGCATATGAGGACGTGACCTTATTTAGACAATATTTCGTTTGATTTATGCTGTCCCTAATGATTGCTAATTATATATTCATCTTAATTTTATTATCAAAGTCAGTATTACAAGTTTCTATGTCTACAAAATAGGAAGTAACGGTTTCTTTATGGACCCTTGTTATTTCCTCCATTTCGGGCTGCTACATATGCTGCATACATTTGTTGATAATTTTGGGCATAATTATTACAAAATTCACAATAGCCCGGTGAACCTTGAGGTCCTGGTAAACCTTGATGTCCGGGAGTGCCTAAAAGACATAAATTATATACTACGTTTTCTTGAGAAAAAAAAAAACATAAAAACTATTAGCGAAACAAAATGTTCGTATCATTGTAGTAAATCTTTTAAAATGAGCCTTAATAGATTTTTCCTCATTCTGTATCTTTATGCACAAGTAAGGAATGCACTAACCTGCTGGACCAGGTTCACCTCGCTCGCCAGCTCTTCCCGGTAATCCTTCTCCGGGACTTCCAGGTGGACCTAAAATGATTTACAACTTAATGAATGCAAATATAATTAATCAAAGTATAGGAACTTTAAAAATACTGAATAAGAAAATATAGTGTAAGTATACATTGGGCCTCTTTGATTATGTCATACAAGTTTATGTGGAGTTGTTTTGGTAAAATAATTAGGTACAGATTTAAAGGCCCTGTAAGTCTGTCTGAAAAAGGTATTTCCATTTCTAATATTCTTTCATAATATTAAATATTTTGTGAGCAAAGAGTTCTGAGTATAGCATTTATGGGTATTATAAATTAAAAATCGGTGAAAAAATGTCATTACTTTTTCTTGCCACAAACAGACTGTGTATACATATTTTAACTTATTATAACATCTGATAAATATATAATTACACAAGTAAGTTTCATTTGGGAATACTGTTTAACCATCTAATGGATTTAAAATAAAATTCGGAAAAAAACAACAATAAAATAATTAGCTTCTTAGAAATTGTTATCTTACAAATAATAAAAACAAAAATCCTAATAAGGGTCTGCCATTGCTGGTGTAGTTAGTGAGAACTGTGTACCCAAATTTGTCCTACCAAGTAAAAATATAAGTTTATATATTTACCTGGTAGTCCTCGAGGTCCAATAGGACCTTCTATCCCTATTCCTTCTGATCCCCTGTCTCCTTTTTCGCCTTTCTCGCCTGGCATGCCTATGGAGCCGGGAGATCCAGCAGCTCCAGGAAGTCCCATAAAGCCTCTTTCTCCAGGCAAGCCTGGTGGACCAGGATTACCTTAAAAAATATGTTTGCAATTTAGATATTTCTTATGTGCAATAGTAATAAAATGTGTTAAATATGTAACTCTGGAAACTGTCGAGGATATGCTAGAGTACTTATTAGATGAATTTAAATCAACTTCACCACTGGTGCTCAGTGTTCTGGAATTATAAAAAAAATAGATAGGTCACTACTTCTTGCAACGATTTTTTTTAGATTCAATTATTCTTCAATCTTCAATAAAAAAAGTATTCACATGCTGAATGATCGTATGTATGGTAAGTCATTTTTGACTAGACTGATCTAAAATTATTTAATTTTTCAAATTTAATACTTATTTTTTTTTAAAGCCTATAGAGTTATTAACTAAACCTAACTAAAAATACAAACCTGGTGGTCCAGGAATACCAGGAGAACCTGGTCTACCAGGTTTCGAAACTCCAGGAGGGCCAGGAGGTCCAACAAGGGATGCAGAAAGTTCTCCAAGTTGTTCTGAAATTTTTGAAAGTATATTTAGTTGTTAGTAGGACAAATAGACCAAAATATATAACTCATTCGCTCTATAGATTGGCTCAAGCAAAAAAACTTGTTGACCGATTTGCAGACCAGGTCAACAACTATGTAAAAGCGGAAAAGTTATTGTAGTTGTTTACGGGAATTTTTCTACGACAGCCTTTAAAATATTAGAATCCGTGTTCAGAAAATAAAGCATAGCTGGTACAAACTAAATATTGCATGACCTTGTAAAATAACTATTAGCACCCTTGTCGGCGAAACCTAAAACTGGAATAAGATGGTATCGGCCATCATGTTTTAGATATTGACATGTTTGATTTACTGTAAAACTATATTTTTTATTTATGTTCTTATTTAAAACAAGTTTTTAGCTGATTATCGAATAATAATATTGTTGTTTCTTACTCTTAATTGTATATACTGAATAATCGTTTTTTATTCCCAGAAAATAACGTAGTAGTTTTACTTATTGTCGACAGTTTTGCAAGCTCTAACTATGCAATTAAAATATAAAAACAAAAAAAAATATTATACAAAATTATAGAAAAGAGCGGAAGAAAGGAACTGTAAAGTAGAGCCTCGTCTTACTAATTGAGAAACGTTAATTTACTGTTGCCCAGCTACATCCAAATATTCCACATTTTCAAAGCTGTTATAAACCAAAATAATAATTTATTTTCATACCTCTTAATACGACGGCACAAATGTCTCGAATTTCAATCTCCGAATAACTGCGACCCTGGATTAAAAAAAAAAATAATTAAGATGTGTGTTGAGCAGTGTAGACTAAAATTTAAAGTACCCGCCAACATGTTCATCAGCTGGGATTGTCAAATATAATGCATGGACCAATCAGAAGCCAGTAATCGATTTAAATACCTTCTTGTTTACAATTTACTTTTGCTTCTCCTTCAGTTGCGTTGTGGTAAGAGAGATAGAATACACAGTTAAAATAACCGTTTCTCGAAGATGGCTGATTTAGTTGCTGGTCAATGATTATTGCATTGGTGTTTTTGTGATTTGTGTCACCAAAAAAGATAAATATTTCCATATTTTAGTTCCCTACTTTATAAGCTTTTTTAAGGTAAGTAAAGTATAATGTTGGTTTACTGTATGTTTTATTATAAAATCGAAAGTTCATTGTTATTTGCATGCTTGGCTTGAGAACGTTCATAAAAAACTAAGGTTTTTTAGAGGCGCAAAAAGATGCAGATATCAGCTACTATTAAAACAGGTAATGAAATAGTACCCATTTTAGTAATTTTAATATTAAAGTCCACTTTAAAAATTTTACTGGGCGGTGTCGCTTTAAATGAATCTGGACTATAGACCCTGTATGAAATTGAATTAAAATTAAAGTAAACTGCACCAAGATTCCAGTTTATATCCAAAATCGAGTCCAAAATGTGGGATGTTTGATACATATTTCATTTAAAGGAATATAACATACCTTGCTTACATCTCTTAGGTATTCTTTAAATAAAATATAACACATGCTATATTGGTTAAGCTTTGTTTTTTACCAATAGTATCTCTTATTTTATTTAAATATTGGTGGAAAAGCACTAGATTATAAATATCTGCCCCTAATTAGGTACAGGGATTTATTTATATTTTAACACCCACTTACGATGACAACTAAAAAATATAGAAAAAAAGTCTTTTATAAGAAAAGTCACATGGATCCAAAGACAAAGATAACACAGAACCACAAAAAAAATGGTGTGTGCTGGGTGTCGGACTAGTACTTTTTTCCACTGAACACGAATCTGAAGTCAAAATTGGGGTGAAACAGCAAATAATCGAGAAAAAGCTTAATTTCAGGTATTAAAGATTTTTTTATTTAAAACGTCAATATCTTAAAAACTATAAAAGATACACGAAACTTTATGTGGCATAAACTATGTATTTTTACAAGACCTCTAATTTAAGTAATATAACCTTTTTGTCTAATGCAATATTTTTCGAGTTATAAGTAATCAAAAACCGAATTTCTGAAAACAATTTGATTTTTTTTTAAATTTTTGAATTATTTCTGCAAATTTTAAGTGATTTGAATAATTTAATGATTTATTATTAAAAAAATCCAACGATCACATTAATAAAACAAATAATTTTTTCTATATTGGACTGAAATTTTTTGTTAAAATTACTTTGACGTTTATATCTTCTTTATTATTTATTTTATCAAAAATGTTTAAATAGAGGACACTGGGGTAATAAGGTTAAAAATTTTGATGGTTTGATTTTGCTAAGAGGGTCCGGTGTAGTTTAGCTCCATTCGATTTGAAAAAAATAAATATTACAGATAAAAAGAACACGGCTACGGTGAACTTTAGCTCCATTGCTAAATAGCAATATTTTAATATAATTTTTGTTTTCACATATTTGTTACACCATAATAAAACACATAGGGTCTGAAAAAACGAAATTTTCACTCACATTATCACAAAATAAAATAATTTCTTTATTTCCCGTATAAAATATGCTGAGTAATATGGCGGACTAACATGAAAAGAGTGAGAAAGAATACACTAAAAAGACATTTTTGTTGACGGTTGCGTCCTTCAATAAGCAATGTTGCCAGATGTTTTCTAATAATTTGTTATTATTGAAGGTTGTTTTTTCCATTTACCAGAAATGAAGTTTTTTTTATAGAAACAACAAATCAGAACTAACCAACAACAACATTCAAACTATTACCTAGTTTTGGTTAGTTTTTGGTTAGTTGTCGTTAGGTTTTCCTCATTAAATTGTAAAATTTCTTTATCATAAATGCGCCGTCGAACAATTTTTTGATTCGACAACGTCGCAAATTCTGGCCTTTTACTTAACCTAAAAACATAGTATTTTTCGACTTTTAATTTCATTTTTCTCTGCAAAAATGCATTTTTTCGGATTTTTTCTTTTGGAATTCTACTAAACAAAATGTGTTCTTTTTATCTGTAATATTTATTTTTTTCAAATCGAATGGAGCTAAACTACACCGGACCCAAAGAACACATTTTGTTTAGTAGATTTCCAAAAGAAAAAATCCGAAAAAATGCATTTTTTCAGAGAAAAATGAAATTAAAAGTCGAAAAAATACTATGTTTTTAGGTTAAGTAAAAGGCCAGAATTTGCGACGTTGTCGGATCAAAAAAATTGTTCGACGGCGCATTTATGATAAAGAAATTTTACAATTTAATGAGGAAAACCTAACGACAACTAACCAAAAACTAACCAAAACTAGGTAATAGTTTGAAAGTTGTTGTTGGTTAGTTCTGATTTGTTGTTTCTATAAAAAAAACTTCATTTCTGGTAAATGGGAAAAAAACAACCTTCAATAATAACAAATTATTAGAAAACATCTGGCAACATTGCTTTTTTAAGGAGGAAATCCTAAACAAAATGACATCGTATCATCTCTTTTTGTAGGTATTCTTTCTCACTTTTTTCGTGTTGGTCAGCCATATTAGTTTAGTATATTTTATATGGAAAATAAAGAAATTATTTTATTTTGTGTTAATATGAGTGAAAAATTAATTTTTTCAGGCCCTATGTGTTTTATAATGGTGTAACAAATAACTGAAAAAAAAATTATATCAAAATATTGCTGTTTAAAAATGGAGCTAAAGTTCACCGAAACCTTGCTAAGATATATATTATTAAAAAAATATATGTGATACCAGGTTTTTTGTTGCAAAAGCTACATGCTGAATCCTTCCTTTGTAGGAAGGAAGGACATAATATATGAATACATCATTTTAATTTAAAGAGAAAAACGCATGTTCTTATTACCACATTTAAATGTTCTTATTCTCCTACTGGGGTAATAAAAACTTGCCTGTGTTAGGCTGTATATCTCATATTTATGCAGTCCTGGCATAATAAAAACTTTTTCTTAAATGTTCCTATTAACTTGAGAAAAAAAAGTTTAATCGGACAATCGGTTTAGGAGATGGGTCACTTAATTTTTAGTTGTTGCGGTATTTCAATGGATTATATTAATTTGTTAAGCAAAAATTAAGAGACCAGAACTGCTACCATTGTCACTTATATTAAAGTTAATGTTATGTTTTAAGAGTATAAAATTCATTTTTCAAAAATTCATCAAAAATAAAAATAAAAGAAGTTTAGAATTTCTTATTTTATTATCGAAGTCTTATAGGTCCGAGAAACAGGTGAATTAGGGAAACAAACATTTCAATATGACTATCAATTATTAAAAAAATAGATATAATAGTTTCAGTACATTTTTAAGTAGGAGGGAAAAAATAAACAACACATATAAATTATGATCTACAGTAAAAAACAAAATTTTCTACATTATGCACCTAAAATCTTGTAGTCATAGCCTTATGACCGAATTATGTTTCTTGGGTTTTTTAAAACATTGCTTAAATATCATACTACGAATTATTCTGATAACACCTAGAATAGCCTTACACACACACATTTTATCTTGAGTGAATAAAACTATTCAAACACCAGATATAGGGGGCGGTTCTTATTACCCCAAGTTCCTATTACCCCAGTATCCCCTAACTTTTTTATAGACAATTTAAAAAGCTGTTTTTTTTGTTCCATGCTTTTTTTTTGTATCTCTTATAGTTTATATAATCATAGTCCAAACATTCCGTGGTAGCAGGTTTCTGCTGGTAAATGTACCGTGTTGGTTTTTTGGGGTTTTCTCGATTTTTTATTGTTTAACCCCCAATTTTGACTTCAGATTCGTGTTCAGCGGAAAAAAATACTCCAGAAAATCTTAGTCTGACACCCAGCACACACCACTTTTTTATTATTATTTTTTTGTGGGCCCGTGTAATTATTTTTATAATAAAAGCTGTATTTTTCCATTGACACTTTGTTCTCCATTTTGAAAATATTTAAGCATGTAATTTAAAATTTAATGAATATTCAAGATCAACATTGCCCTAGTAAACACATAATTTAATAATGATTTAAAAATAGTTAGGTACTACCTTAAACTATATTATCTTGGAGAACAAAATGTTTATTATTATTTTTTGATTAATTCTGAGATGAAAACATAAAATTAAAAAAAAACATACATTTGAAATCAGAATTAAAAAGCTGTCATTGTAACAAGAAACATACAGGGTGGTCCATTAAAAAAACTGTGATACTCATTTGTACATTTCAATTTCTGATGAGTATATACTATACAGAAACATTTCTTTTACTAGGTAGGTAAGTTTAAAGTGAGTGGGTCTAACACCCTTCCACCGCGACCGATCGGTCTATTGTGGCTCACACCCTTTTATATTTCTCCCACCAGGTCCAGACTCCTAATAAATCTGATGATCCTGTTGGGAGAGAGATCTTTTACCTCCCCCGGTAACAAAGTGTCATTGCCGAGGATTGCGAATCTTAGTCGTGCCATTGCTGGGCATGAACACAGTATGTGTTCTGCCGATTCGTTCCCCTCCAAGCACATGCGGCACTCGGCGTCTTCCACTAGGCCCATCTTGTGCATGTGGTATTTTAATCTGCAGTGTCCCGTGTACAGTCCCACTAGAGTTTTAAGGTGTACCCTTGATTGCTCCAGTAGTTTGACAGTACATTGTTAGTTCGGTGGGCTTATGAAGGCCTTCGAGTGTCTGAGACCCGGAAGTCCATGCCAGTACTGAAGATTTTTTCTTTGTGTCCAAGCTGATATGAACTGCTTGGCCGTTCCATAAGATATACCGATGACCGGTTCCGGCCCTGTGAATTTTGTTTCCGCCCCCCTTTTGGCAAGGAAGTCTGCAGATTCATTACCCTCTAGGCTGGTGTGTCCAGGTATCCACAGTAGTGTAACCTTATTGTTTTGACCCAGTTTGGTCAGCGCATTCTTGCAATTCCAGACGGTTTTCGAACTGCACCGGCTGGATTCAAGAGCCTTAAGAGATGCTTGACTATCGGAGAATATTTTAACTGTCTTACGTGTGCAGTGCCGATCAACCAGCGATCTAGCACACATCTCAATAGCAAATACCTCCGCTTGAAATATGGTTGCGAGAGTGCCCACACTAAAGGAAAACTCTGCCCTCGGCCTCTGTCCATATATTCCAGCTTCAACACCTTCCTTGGTTTTGGAGTCATCGGTGTACCAACAGATGTCAGCCTGGAGCAGGTCGGTCGTTTTTCGACTCCAGTCCTCCCTTTGTGGGTAGACTACACTTTAGGGCCGGTTGTAATTGGTTGCTGTAGGCATTATGTCTGAGGGCATTCCCAGTCTGTCACAGGTCAGGGCATTCCTGAGGAGACTGGTGCTCTCCATATGACACGTCTGCGGTTTGTTACTGACCGCTTGATAGAGTCTGTAGGTTGCCCACCTTGCCTCCCTCTCCAAGTAAATATGCAGATATGGCAGTCCTAGGAGGGCTCCCATGGCACCGTTGGTGTCGAGCGCAGCGCGCCCTTGATCATTAGGCAGGCCTGTCTCTGTAGGCTAGATAGCTTTGCTTGGGTCAGCCTCTGCTGCCCCTTGCGCCACCATGCCCCAGAGCCATACGTGATCATTGGTTTTATGACTGTCAGGTATAGCCAGTACATCTGTTTTGGTTGCATGCCCCAGGATATGCCACAGATCCTGTGGCATGTCCAGAAAGATAGGGTCGCCTTACGGGTGACTTTTTCTAGATGCGAATTCCAGCTAAGAGTGCTATCTAGGATTAACCGCAGATATTTTGCTTCTTTTGCAAATGCTATTGTTTCGCCTTGCAGAGTTGGTGGTCTTAAGTTAACCAGGTTTCTCTTTCGGGTGAAGGGGACAATAACCATTTTTTGAGGGATTATTGTCATTTTTTCCCTTTGACACCAGCTTTGTGTGGTGTTTAGTACTTCTTGAAGGATGTTCGAAATCATCTCTTCAGAGTTTCCTTTAATTAGGATGACTAGATCATCTGCATATGCCTGCAGATCGATCTCCCAGAGAGAGAGTATGGCCAGCAGGTCATCCACCAGGAGCGACCACAGCAGGGGGGATAGAACCCCTCCCTGCGGGTACCTCCTGGCGGCCCTAAATCTGATCATCTCCCCCTGCATTCTTTTACTAAAAAAACATTTATTTACAAACATAGCACTTGAACACTAATCTAATCTAATACAAAGTATGGTGCTGCATTTTCTTAACAAGATCGGAATTTCTTGGTTTTATCTTTGAAAGGGCACAACGTAGGTCACTAGCAACATCAAACTGGATCCTTTTTTTGTTTTAATTTCCATTAAAACAGAAAATCCTTTTTCACATAAGTCGGTTGTCGAGAATGGTATGTAACATTTCTAAGCCATTTCCGCGATTAAAGCATAGATGAGAAGATATTTTATTCAAAATGTAGTAATAACCAAACTTTCATCTTTCGCCACTGAATCGTGTTTTCAGTCGATTGCTTGGTCTTACATCTCTTCTGGAGGGATGTTTATATTAAAATTAATAGTATATTAAACAACAAGGTTTGAAAACGACTCTTTGCACACGGGCGAGACAAATTGATGGACCGAGACGAAGTCGAGGTCCACAAGTCTCGCGAGTGTGCAAAGAGGTTTTCTAACGAGTTTTTTACGATACTTTTATACGACTGCAAATAAAAAACATTTTTTGTGTAAATTTTTATTTTAAAAACAAACGCAAAACAAAAATAATGAAAACAAGAAACTACAGACTATAATTTAGCAAACAGGAAACTTCATAACTATTTTAAAATATTAATTGTAATGTTTACTTCTGCAGGAATCGTCGCATTGTTGATCGACTTTTTAACGATGGAGACAACATTTTCTGGCACCTTGCTTATACAGTTCTCTGTCGTCGGCATATTGCAGTTTTCTTGCGGCACTTCATTACTCAATTGCTGTTGTGGCTGTGCCGCAACAGACGACACAGAGGAAGAGATCCTCTCTGAAACATCCATTTTATTACTAAGCGAGTCATCTATATAACTTTCGGCGACTGAGCTGGATTTCCATCCACCATGGCGCTTCAGAGCCAGCAAATCTGATCCAGAATTCACCAATATTGTGGCTGACGACCGCCTAAAGCAATGCCCGGTATAGGCTTCTGGAGTTTCCAACATCAAAAATTTGGCGATGTCTTTTGCCATACCGCCAATTTTGTTAATTCCAATGTTTTGGCGAGTGCATTTTCCATTTTGATAATTAAGAAAAAACGATCTGTTTGCAGGAGTGGAGGTCGAAGGGCAGAATACTTTTTTAAGATGGTGTAGAGACTTCCTGACACTGTAAATGATCTCGGCATCTTCGTTTTGGTATTCTCTAGTTTAATTAACATTGCGCTGCCAAAATCCGTCATATTTTCTTTTTTAAGGAAGCACAATTCTTCTCTTCGGCATGCCCCAGAGAGTCCGACTGCCACCACTGCCTGAAACAAGAAAAAATACCGATAAGTCTTTAGTTTTATTCATTTTAAGTAAGTACTTTATGAAACTAGCACTATTTAAAAACAGAATTGGGTAACCCCTGCCTACTAAACCTTCTCACTATAAAAAATGACACCATAAAATAAATAAAATAACTGTGATGCCTACCTTGATTAGCAAATATTTCTCGTCTGAAGCGTTCTTTAGGAAGCGGCAAAAATCATTCTCGCTAAGAATTTTGGACTTCTTTGGCACATAGTTTTCTGATTTTCTTTTTATTAGGGCCTGCAACTTCTGGTATTTCCCAATATCCGTATTTTGGTTTGCCCTCAGGGTTGATTTTAGCATGGAAAAGGTGCTCCATAATGTTGAAGACTTGTATTTGTTCGACAGCTCTTCAAAGTACACCAACATAACATTTTCGGAAAACGTTTGTACGTTATTTGCTTGTCTCCACTTCATAAATCGATGAACTCGGCTTCATATCGATCTCTTGACTTTGTTGGAAGTAGGTTTGACGAGATTAAACTCGCTTTTTTAGAATTTCTTCAGAATCGGACATTTTTTCGCGAAATCAAAATTTTTTTGTATCTAAATTGGTATCTAATCAACAAAACAAGAAAACTATGACGGTGCTATGGAATAAAGCCTACTTTGAGTTTTCTATATTTTTGACATAACAATAAAAAACCATAATAAATCATATTGAAAGACAGAACCGTGTGCAAAAAAAACATATTTTCCTTGCACACATTGTGCGCAAAATACAATTTTCAAAGCTTGTTTAGCGTGTGCAAAACCCCATTTTCTAAAGCAGTCGTATAAAAAAGGATTTTAAGCAAATTTATGTTCATCATTGTCATGTAAATTAGGCAAACGTTGGAATTCATCGAAGAGACTTTCTAGATGAGCTTCCAGACGACGTTTTCATATATAAATCTTCTTTTTTTAAATAAATTGATTTTTTGTTATTTTATTGATAAAAATGTTTATTAATTTTTCTGAGCTCTCGCGCCCCCCTAATCTTGCTTTGCGCTTCCTGGGGGCGCGCCCCCCAGTTTGGGAACCACTGATGTAGACCGTTTATCTTAAAGCACTTTTGAATTTTAGCCCAATGGATCTAAAAAAGCATAGCTTTACATGTGTTTTTTTAAGTGATTTTTATTTTAAATTCTTTGTGAATATTAAAATTTTAAATTTATTCCAAAAACAAACGTCGATAAATTTTTTTTACAACAGTTAATTTTGTTCAATCTAATCGCTATACCGGGTTAGTTGGAATAGTAAATTTTATTTTAAAGTTTTAAATAGTATGTTTTGCTTTTAAATTATGACAACAACTTTTTTTCTGAACAAGTTTTTTAAATAATATTTTTGTCTAATTTCAACAATAAGGGTAGCTTCATATGCTATTTTTTTTTAGTAAGGATAGTTTCATATGCTATATTTGTTAATTTGCACCTACCCCATATGAACTAATATATATTCAAGCAGTATATTATTGATCAGTGTTTTGTGGGTTTGGGGACATGCAGAAAGAAATTTTTTTGGGAAAATAAAAAATAAAGCGCGGATTTTATATGACAAGTCTTTACTTTAATGTATTGTTACAAGAAATTGCGAACAGTATGTTTTACCAATATTTACAGAGATAAAGGAGGGGTTTCGATAAGGCCCATTATCGCCCCCCCTGAGCGCAGTGTAGTACAATGACCATTTTTATGTATATATGGTAGCTTACATGTTTGTAAACCATTAGACTGAAAATCGTTTTGTTACTTGATTGCGCTCTATATAAAATAACTACAAAAAGATCATAAAAACGAAGATTATATCAATGATGCAGCTGTTGAAAAGTCAGATCAAGAAGAAAATAACTATATATAAACAATAAATTTTAAAACATCAGGGAGGCCGATAAAGGGCCTTATCGAAAACCCTGCTTTAGGTTTAATAAGTTCTAAAACAATATTCAGGTTTACCAACCACCAACAACGTCAACAAATTAAAAAAATATTTTTTTACAATAAAAGAATCAGAAAAACACAAAAAGAACATTAGTAGATTAAAACAAAATATCATGGCAAAGCATTGACAGAAAAACAATAACTTTAAAATGTGTTGGGCAGAGGTTGGCAAAAATAGTTTGTCATAAATTTCACCAAATTTGCACCAATAAATTAGAACAAGTTCCATTAGCAATAACATTAAAATGCCCTTGATCCTGACCCAATGGGGTCAAACTGACCCCAGATTCGGATTCAGCGACCCCAAAAACAGAAAAATACCATGGTCAGGTCTTTCAGACATCCGTGTGTTTTTTTGTTTGTCTGTAATTTTGTCGTTTTGACTTTGAAATATCTCTTTATCATGATCCGATACCGTCAAACTGACCACATATTCGTAGTCAGCGACCTCAACAACATAAGAATAGACTGTTCAAATTTAGTTGCAATTAATTTTGGAGATTTGACCTTAAAATGCTTTTGACCCTGACCTGATGGGGTTAAACTAACCCCGGATTGAGATTCAGCGACCCCAAAAACATAAAAATACCACGGTCAAGTCTTTCAGACCTTCAACTTTTTTTATTTTGTGGGGTTGTGTAATTAATATACTTCCTTTATATTACTATGCATTGCACTTTTGGGAAGTTCAACTCTGTATGTGCCTTGTAAATAAAATAAAATAAAATATTTGATATCTTAGATTTTCTGTAAGGATAATCCCGTATAAGGTCTTAAAATGTTAGAGTTTCTTAGGACGGATTCAGGTTTTTATTAACCAGATACAACTACATTAGGTATGACGGATATAAGTTTTTTTGAGGAAAAATGAATAAATTTTACCCACTCACACAACTATTTTTTGGTTATTGGAAGAATAGGGGGTGGGTTTTTCTATAGATTATTCTTAATTTTAGGAGGGACTAAAAACTCAAAAAAATCTTTTTTAAAATCTGCATGTCAAAATCACATAGAATTATTTTTATTGAATTTCATGAAAGCAAATGATATTCCATACCAAAATGACCATTGTCATATATTTAATCCTCATAAAAATTATGTGTTTTTAGAAATTCATCACAATACTCCGTTTTAACATATTTCCTAATGCAGTGCTCTTTATTGAGAAAATATGTCATTTTGAATGAACAGTGGTGTATGCTACAGGGGCCAAAGGGGACAAAACAAAGTTTCGGAAATAAATTAATTTTTACCCATAGTATGTACTAACATTTTCTTATTTAACAGTTGGGCTCCCACTTTTTTAGTCACTATATGCTTCTGGATCTGAATGATTTCAGTTTTAAAAAATTAATGTAGGTAGCATCAAAATGTAATATTTTAATACACTTTAAAGCAGTGGTTCCCAAACTTATTTCTATTGCGCCCCCTTTTTGAAATTAAGAAATGGTCGCGCCCCCCACTTTCCCCGACTATTTCACATTTCTTTTACTAAAAAAATTATTTACAAACATAACATTTGAACACTAATCTAATATAATGCGGAGTATGGTGCTGTATTTCCTTAACGAGGTCGGAAATTCTTGGTTTTATCTTTAAAAGTGCGCAACGTAGGTCACTAGCAACATCAAGCCGGCTCCGTTTTTTGTTTTAATTTCCATTAAAATATAAAATCCTTTTTCACATAAGTAGGTTGTCGAGAATGGTATGTAAAATTTTAAAGCCATTTCCGCGATTAAAAGATAGATTGGAAGATATTTTATTCAAAATGTAGTAATCATCAAATTTTTAAAATTGATTTTCGCCACTGAGTCGTGTTTTTATTCGATTGCGTCTTCTTGCATTTCTCCTGGAAGGATGTTTGTATCAAAATTAAAAGGATTTTAGGCAAATTTTTGTTAATTATTGTCATGTAAATTAGGAAAATATTGTTGGAATTCATCGCAAAGACTTTCTACATGAGGTTATACGTTGTAATCTCTTCGTTTTTAGCAGTGTCGTCACTATTCTCCATTAATGATGCCAATTTCGGAAATGAGATAAAATTTGGTGTTTAAGCTTGCAGACGTTGTTTCCATATATAAATCTTCTTTTTTATTTAAACTGATTTTTTTGTTGTTTTAAAGCAAAAAACTTGTATTAATATTTCTAAGCTCTCGCGCCCCCCTTAATGTTGCTTTGCGCCTCCCCAGGGGGGCGCGCCCCCCAGTTTGGGAACCACTGCTTTAAAGTGTCTTAAGACAGAAGTAAATTACAACCCCTAAAAAAATTTTAGAGCTTCTTTAACGGCCTTGTCAAATTAAAACAGCACTTGACGTCATATGATCGCATCAGTGAAGCTTTAGTAACAAGTTTAAATGTGTGCCTTAAAAGGGCACAAATATGAAAAACAAAGTGTTTTTAAGTCTCTCACGTATATCTTGCAAAGATATACTTGCACCTAATGGTGCTTATAGCGCGACTTGTTACTTATGGTTGCCGCCAAAAGTGGAAACCAAATTAGTCCAAGAAACGAATCATTTTGCCTAGCAATTTTTTTAAAATGCATAAAATTATTTAAAATTTTGACAGTAGGTAGGAAATGTCCAAGGATCAAAATCTATATCATGCCGAAGGGTGCCCCTACCTTGGGGTGGTTGCCATACCATTTCGAGGGTGAATTTTTTAAAATGTTCTATGCATTTTTATTGTAAAATGTATACTTTTCGAGTTATTCGCGATCGAAAGTCGGAGTTTTTCGGCGATAAAATCAACGTTTTTGCAAATAACTCGATAAGTATGCATTTTATCAAAAAAAAAAAAAATGTAAATAACAAAATTGTAGCTTTAAAAAAACCAAAAAAATGTCTTTTTGTAATCGCAGTAGGATCAGTACAAACCAAGTTGTGGTTTGTTAAAGGTTAGCTGTTATTTATCAAATAAAAAATTTAAGAGTTTTTAAAGCAAATAACGCAAAATCTACATATTTTTCGAGGAAAACCAATAATAACTTTTTTGAAGCATTTGCAAAGACCTTTCTTTAAAAAAAGGTATGTTTCATAAAAATTGAGTGAGTTATGAATAAAATAAGGTTAGACCAAAATTTTTTGAGTGTAAAAATCAAAAAACAACCCCCTAATTAAAAGGAGTCTTGGCCCTTTTTTAATTATCTTTATGTATGTATTAAATATTAACTGATTTAAATTGCTTAATTTTAAAAATAAATGGAGCTGCAAGTAATCAAATTTTAGAATTTTAATAAAAAATGACCTTTTTTTCAAAATAACTCGAAAACTAAGGGAGATACGTCAAAATTACTAAGGTATCAAATTATAGCTTTCTTACAAAAATGTTGCTTTTTTAATTTACCATATGACGGAAATTAAGTGAGATATAAACGTTTAAAACGCGTGTGTATAGACGAGCACTGCCTTGTTTCAGCCTTTTAAACTAACCCGTTTAAAAAAGTGAGGGTTTTAAACAGTTTTAATATATATGACCTTATGGTTCTTAAAAAAAATCAACAAAATGATTTTTTAAAGCACTTTTTATCACAAAACCTAAAGGCGTTATGCTTAAAAACCCAATTTTTTATAACGACAATCAATAATTATAATAATTTCAAATACATTTTTTGTAAATATCTTTTCATTTCAATACCTGTTTTAATGTAATTGTACCTATTTTTTCTATTTTATCCATTAAATATTTTTTTCATTAATCCATAAAGGGGGTTCCTTTAAAGGGTTAGAATACTTTAACTAATATTTCAAAGATTAAACTTTTATCATTGAACTTATTTGAGCCAAGTTTTACTTAATTTAAGCTTTAATATGAAAGTGAAGTGAACTTTTTATGCGATTCGATGCATTTTTTTAAAAATCCGCTGTTTTGTACTTATGTAACTTGTTTTTTTATTGCTGTCAAACCAAGTAATTTTTTTTCTTTTATATATAAATTTGTTTCATTTTTCCTTCCATTATTTTGTTTTATTTACTTTACAGAAATAAAAATGGCTTCACGTATTATGTCGAATGTGAACAGTAGTGTCACAAATCAGGAAAACATAAGTTCACGATTGATTGGAAAGACAACTACAACAGGTAATAAGTTACAGCCAGCAAGAAGACCTGCTTTAGATGACCTCGGAAATAGAATACAGAACTTGCAAAATGGTAATAATATTGCTAAAGGGAATGTAATGGGTCCACCAGCTGCATTAGTAAGAAAAAAAGTAGAAGTACCTCAAAAGAAAACTGCATTTTCTACTCAGAGTAAGGTAAGTAATAGATTTGGTTGTAGTCTATATAATGAATAATCTTAAATTAAAAAAGCAGGATCGTTGGTAAACTTAATTTAAAAACTTTTTTTATGTTTTAAAGCATTAGCTGATTAAGATATGGATGAAGTTAATTTACAGCACCCTTAACGTATAATTTATATTCAGGATAAACACAGAAAGAACATTTTCAACTAAAAAAAAAAGCTTCAAAAAAATTAAATACCATTAAAATCGTTGCAAATAATAATGAATTAAGTATAGCCTTAATTCTTTAATGACTTAAAAAGAGAAACAAATAAGTATTAACCACATTCCATGAGTGTATTCGGGTTTTACCATATATGCCCATACAAACCAAATAACCTTCCAGTATACCACACTATAACATATTTTGGACCAATTTTATATGAAATCACACATATTTTCTTAAAACACAAAATAAAACTAGCTTTCAGATCATTACCAAAAAATTAACACCAAAGATAAATAAACCACACAAAATAAATCTGGAATTTATACATAAATGCAGTAGCTTACACAGGTCGAACAGGAAGAAACTTTAATATTGGGTTTAAAGAACATAAATCCTCTTGCTTGTTAAATTAAAAAAAAAGTCAATTAAAGTTTACAAATACAATAAAAACCATACAATAAACTCGCTGAATGACCGGACGGACCTAAAAGAGTCCCCGTTGTTTACAGTCATTTAGATTAGGCTATTGTAGAAATGAGTGCAGATCATTTGTATCTTTAATATAAATAGATGTATCCTCTACTTTAAGTTATTTAGTTTGACAATATTAGCTTTATTCCAACCCATGGTTTATGTATCGCCGTGAGACGGTTTGGGAACTATTATAATTGATCAAACGCACAAGTGTCGACTTTGCACAGTTTTACATCAGTACAAAAACGACGAATTTGGAACGCGCAAAGGGTTTCTGCTTTTCATCGGGATCAAAATGACAGTTCAAAAACGATTGACGAACAATCACAACTTTGGTTAAAATAGTAAAGGGATTGTGTAATACACCGTCACTCAGTTGGCATGGGTTTATTTGAATGGGCTTGCGCGTGATCGTACAATAAACGGTATTTTGCGGGGTTGGAATAAACCATTTGTTAGATTAGCATTTACTTTTTTTTAATAAAATTATTTAGAATTGTTATATTTTTTCTGATGTTGAGACCAGAATAGGTCTTGAAACATTGGAGTTACTCAGGACAAATTCAGGATTTTATTAAATAGATACTGCGTGTAGTATAGGTTTTTTGAGGCAACATTAATCTGTTACTTAAAACAATTGATTAATAATTTCTGCATTTTCTTTTAGGCATTAAAAAATAAGAAAATGTTTATACTTTTATACACAGAGTTTTTTAAATTGTTTCTTGAATGTTTGTGGTTGTAGTTTTTATAAATGGGGTTATAATTTTTTTTAGAAAAAGTTAATGCCTCAGTTCTTCCTTAATCATTACTTCTCATAAAAGACTATTTTTAATTTATTATTAGGTAAGATATTTCGCCATTTTCGCTTAATCCCATTTATTACAAATGAAATAAAAAAATCTTTATTATACTAATATTCTTTTTTGCGGTAATTTGGCAAAGATCTAAATTCAGCTAATAAACATTTGCAGTTTGTTAAACCCTAGTTTTTTTTGCTGGAAATGAAACAGATTTATACTGTGATGTACAATTATTAATATTTTTTTTAATTGGAATAATACGTTTTCTTTCTTTTACATTTTTTTTACCATTTCCTAAATAGAAATGTAGTGTATAAAATTAAAATAGAGCTCGCTTAGTCAGAGCATGTATTAAATCAATCAGGGTTAACCTACTCTATTTAGGTTAAGTCAAGCTTTAGTGGAATACACCGAGGGAGGTGTTAGAATTAGTTTGCCTGCTTTTTATTGACCAAATTGAATAAATGAATCGCTTGAAGGATCTTTATGTTACCTATTTAATATATAACTTAAGTTAAATTTATTGAAATTAACATTTTTTTTTATGATAGGTTTTATAAGTAAACACAAAAGCACTGAATTTTCTTATAAAACTGCTTTTAGGGATAAATCACTACTTAAATTTTATTTCCACTATCTAAAATTTACTTTCGCTATCAACTTTCCTTATTGGCACTTACCACTCTGCGCCTTGTTTGTATGTGCTTGAATTTAGTTGTGAGGGTTATTTGAAATTGCTTGTGCAAGACCAAAATTTGGATTTAAATTATCAAAAGTTTAGCAAACATCTGTAGAAGAGAAAGAGTGTACTTTGATCCGAGAAAGAGGTTTACACTTTTGCTTTTTGTGTAAAAACTAAAGAAAGTGTCGTCCCGCGACGTTAGTAGAAGAGAGACATTGTTATTCCTTTTCCAAAAAGATTGAGTGGATCCTGAATATAGACTTATAGTATATACTTTTATCGATTAAGTCGAAATATAAAGTTACTTAGTAAGAATGCAAATGACACATGGTAATATTAATGCCAACTGTGCGAGAGTTTTTTTATTAAGGAAATTTAAGATATTTTTACATTAAACGCTTACCTCCAAAATTTTTGTTGTAAGCACATTTTTAAATGAAAGTCTGTATAAATGAAATTAATTAGTTGTAATTTCCCTATTGTAAATACATTTTTTTCTGTTAGGAAAATGTGCCACATAAAGGAAACACAAGTCAGTCCAATAAAGTACCCATAAAAAAACCAATTCGTCAAGAAAGTATATTAATACCATCAAAAGCATCAACTGTAGTTCAGAAAAATGTCAGTGAAGTAGTGAATAAACACATTTCTGAACAAACAAAGGATTTAGCAATTTATGATCCAGATGAAAATACCAAAGATGACCCCCAAATGGTTACTGAGTATGTTGAAGATATTTTGAGATATATACGTGAAATTGAAAATAACTTTCCCATCAGAGAAAAGTTTTTAGAAGACAGTAAAGTTTCATCCAAAATGCGAGCCACCTTAGTAAATTGGTTGGTGGATGCACATAAAAACTTCAGCCTTAGTTTGGAAACTCTTCATTTAAGTGTTTCAGTCATTGACAGATATACACAGGTAAATATATAATTTTTTTTTAGGATAATATTTTTAGATCAAAAAAGTTTACTACTCATAGTTTTTCCATAATGTAAGCTAGATAACCATTTTCCTAAAACTATAACCATGGGGTTTTGCAAAAAATATGTCAATTTTAAATTGACTGATAATAAAATTGGCAGAATGAAATAAACTACCGAAAAATAAGTATTAAAGTTAAAATTATCTCTGTGGTAAGTAAAATATTTCTGAATTGGGTAATAGTTATTTCTGCAACCAGTTGGGAAAAGCACTTTTATTTGTAACGAGCAGATTTGTGAGTTATGAAAAATAGTGTTTCCTAACGCGTTTCATACAATATTTTTCATAATTTTAAATATGATTTGAATCATTTTAATTTTTTCTAATTTTGACATTTAAAGTCTCACCTCAATGAGTTTTGAAAAGTGTCACTTTAAATATCAAAATTAGAAAAAAAAGGATTATATATTTACATTACTTATTCAGAAATATTAAGCTTTGTTAGTAGCCACACCACCTGTAGTAGCTTGTTAATAAAAATTTTTTTCCGTTACTTGACCAACCTGACACTTCCTTAAGAGACAATTGTCTGTAAGTAAGTCGCCTTTTTACCCAGTATCATAACCAGGACCATCTTAGTAAGTGGTACAAGTCCAAAATACGCGTTACTTGTAATTTTTCTGGAAATACGCCCAGGGCGTGCACAAAGTAAAAAAGCCAATCTTCAAGTCAGTCTGAGATCAAGTTGAACTCCAAGAGTTATTTATTAATCTGGGTAATATTCTTGTGACAACCCAGTATCCCTTATAAAGTAAAAAATGTTTAGGGTTTTATTCCCATTGAGGAATCGCCTGTTGGCCAAATTATGCCTTAGCCCTCTCCTTCATTTTGATCTAAATATATAATTGCAAAGAGTGTAATTATACCTGGTATGCTTATAGTAATGACTATAGTAAATACTGTTATTTGTTTTAAATATTTTAATAGTTTAGGTATATCTTAATAAAATACAGGCAATATTTTTTTATTTAAATATTTAAGCCTAACTACATGATATGTTTTATGGGGACACTCAAAATACCCCATGAACATCCTAAGTAGCCAGTGCCTAAAACTAAAAAAACCATTTCATCATTTTATTATTTATTGTTAAAAAAATATATAAGCATCGGTCCCGGCTTTAAATTTTGACATAAAAAAACTCTTCTAAAACTTTGTGAGTAGATTCATTTTGGTGTAACCTACCACATTTTTACCTTCGAAAATTATGAGAATTGAAGCGTTTTTGATGTGGCATGCGTCAAATATATTTAGGGCGTAGGTCAGGGCAAAACAGCCTTGATTTTTGCAGGCCAGTAGAATCATAACATTTTACTATTATTTATTTTACAACTGTGCAAAAGTCAGCCGGTTATTTGTAAATTAAATAACATAAAAAATTGTGTTGGTCTCTCGAAATGCCCCAATAATTTTTTAGATTAATATATTTTTCGATGTTTGCATGATAAAATATTATAGGTCGAGTAAAATAGAAAATAATTTTTTAATTATCCATACATCGTAAAATTGTTGACGCACGTCAAATCAAAAACGCCCCAATTCTGAGAATTTTGAAAGATAAAAAAGTTGCAGGTTACGCTTAAATAAATTCACTTATCAAGTTTCAGAGAATTATTTTTTATTTTAAAATTTAGAGCCCGGACCTTTGTCTATTACTATTATTTCCTATTGATAATTTTTTTTTATTTTTTTATTAAACACCACTTTTGGATCTCTAACTATGTCACAGAATTCTTGATACTACTTTATAACCATTAAATCTTTAAGTAATTATGTTTGGTAATTTATTATATAGTAAGTTCTATCAGTCAAACTATGGTCTTAGATCTAACCAAACTATTAAAGAGTCAGGGCCGGATTTAACTTTTTGCCGCCCTAATATGTCAATATTTTTTTGGATATCAGAACAAACAAAAAATTTAGTATTAAAAGAATGTAAACTACACTAGTAATTCTTAGAAAAATTTAATAAGCAAATTTAACAAAAGTAAAACATACAGAAAGTTAAATAACAATTCTTTCAAACAAACAAATTTCATAATATAAAAACAAATTATAAATTAAAATGTTAAAACAAATAGGTCTTTTTTTGAACTACGTATTATTTAATTATAGGCAAACCCTATACTAACATTTTTTTTCAAACCTTTTTTTCTGCAAAATTATTAATTATATCATTAAAATTAATGTTATTTGTTACGTATGGTTCAATATTTAATAACGCTAAAGCTTCTAATCTTTTTTGTTCTATAGTTGATCTTAAATAAGGTTTAATGCCTTTCAAACAGGAAAAATTTCGTTCAGCAAGAACAGTTTGTTATTTGTTACGCCTGGTTCAATATTTAATAACGCTAAAGCTTCTAACTTTTGTTCTATAGTTGATCTTAAATAAGGTTTAATGCCTTTCAAACAAAAAAAGTTCGTTCAATAGAACAGTTTGAGACCGGTAAACAAATACACAATCAAAATACAATGTCATTCGGATATATACTTTTTAAGCTCATTTTGGTAAACCACTTATATAATTCTAAGATGGAGCATTAACTGTCTTTTTTCAAATATATAACATACTCAACAAAATGTGATGTTTCACCTTGAGAGTTATTAGCAAGATCGTTTGGATAGCTCTCCTGTAGAAAAAGAACAGTTTTTCTTAATTCATCAGAACTTATAGCTTTTTTAATAATTTATGATTACATTTTTTTAATTAATCGTAAATTTGCCGCCCATAATATTTGCCGCCCTGGGCTTCAGCCTACTCAATATTTGCGTAAATCCACACATGTAAAGAGTTATTAACTCTTTTATATAAAGCTTTTTGAACACGAATTTCTATGTCATGTTTACTAAACCCCCAAAAATAGGTTTGTAAAAGGATGTTACTCTTTAATTTTAATAAAACTGACCTGTTTTAATAAACTTATTGTTAATGTTGCCCTTACAATCTATAAAAGTTTGGTTTATTAACATCAAAAGTTGTTTTGTTATTTTGGCGGATCCATGTATTAAAAAGTCTATTATGGAACTGTGTGTACACAGGAACTATTGACCCTTATGAACTGGAATTTCTCCTGAAACAAAAGAAAGAAAAAACCCCCCAAAAATATCAAGAATCAAAACACTTATCTACTTTCGGGGGCAAGTCTACCACCGTTTTCAAGATAAAATTGTTCTATTTCTTTTTCACTTAAAATTAAATAATATTTTAAAAAATATTATTTTAATTTAAGATATTTTGAGAGAATGGCATATTAATCTGTTATGACTGGTACATTAATTATGTTTAAAAATAAGACACTTCCAAACAATAAGCCAAAGGCATAAAAAAATATTGGATATTGTGTATTAAAAACATACATTTTCACAAATCAAGAATCTGTCAACACTATTTGGTAGTATCTACAAAATAAACTGAAATGTTTTTAGTATTTTAGCAAAGAAAATTTGTTAAAAAAATGTAAAAATAAAATAAAGTACATTTATCTTATTAAATAACGATAATTTTGTGGCCTTAATACCAATTAATTTTAATTACACTTGGTTACCTTTGCTTGATTCTAAGGTAATTTCAGGAAAACCTAAAATTAATTATCTCACTACCCTTCCTATTTTGGAGAATATTAAATGTACCAGTTATAACAGATTAATATACCATTTATGACATTAAGTCATAAATTTTGACCAAAGCTCTCAAAATATCTTAAATTTTTATATTAATATTCAGATAATTTTATATATTTTTTTAAACTTTTAGTAAAAATATTTTAGATTAATTATATCTTTGAAACGGTGGTAGACTTGCCACCGAATGTAGATAAATGTTTCGATTTTTGGGGTTTTTGTTAGTTTTGTTTCAGGCGATCTACCAGTTAGTAGAGCTCAAAAGTTTGTGTGTACCCACAGTTCTATCCTTTAGGATTAAGACCAAATTCGTTCCATCTTTTCGATAACACAACAATGACTTTTGAATATATTCATTAATAATAAAATATATTATGTTTCTAACGTCTTTATTTTAGGTAAACAAGGCAGTAGATCGAAGTATATACCAGTTAGTTGGTGCCGCTGCTTTACAGTTAGCCTGCAAATATGAGGAAATATATGTACCAGATGTTAGTGACTTTGTCTACATATGCGACAATGCTTTCACAAAAAGACAAATTCTTCAAATGGAAATTGATATTGTTAAAAAACTAGACTTTAGAATGGGATGGCCTATATCTATTTATTTTTTGCGACGTTATTCTAAAATCGCACAAGTTAGAAGTGACCAACATACTCTTGCAAAGTATATTCTAGAATTGGCACTGTTAGAGTACAGTTTAGCACACATTAAACCATCCATACAAGCGGCGGCAGCTTGCTGTTTATCAATAGCAATATTAAACGAAGTAAGAGACCTTTCAAAAGTTTGGAGTCCTACATTAGTTCATTATACGACCTACAAATATTCTGATATAAGACCAGTGATTATGAGTTCGCACATATGATTGTGAGAGCTGAAACTTCAAAGTACGATTCAGTCAGACAAAAATATTCGTCCCCGAAATTCGGTAAAATAAGTCTTAATTTTAAGCTTCAGGGACCTCTTGTGAGAAAACTGACGTTATCACCGACGTTAAGTAGAAAGTAGGTGTGACTGATAATATATAAATATAATTTTAGACAATTTTTTAATTTTATACACTTTGACATTTACGTATTTTATATGTTTTATATTAAATAAATGTGTACTTTAGGCTATCAGGTAATATCAAATTGGTTTGACGTTTTATGTCAAAGCAGATAATTATGTAATATTTATGTCAAATAAAAAAAACTAAAAAATAAATATATAACTAGTTATTAGGAGTATTTTTTCCAAAATTTTCTTTTTATATAACATGAGTATTTGACTGTTTAAAGCGGAAATTTTTGAAGTAAGGCTCGCAAGCCAAATGTGGCCAAGATTGCTATCAATCTAACTCTCGTTTAACACAAACTATTTAGGTAAACTAAGTTTATAAGTTTAGTTACTTCTTAAAAACAAATGATTAACATAGATCTTGGCTTGCAAGTACGGTATTATTCTTCTTTTAAACTCGCAACATTTCATTGAGAATTTTTTAGCTGCCTTTAGCGGTTCTGTCTGCACGTAAATCGTATTTCGTTATACTCTTTAAGTAGTAGCCTCGTCGTCGTGTTTATGTAAATATTATCACGTTCACCAGAATTTTCATAGAAGCATTTTTTATATCTACTTGGTTATTCTGCTTAGTTTTGTTAACTGGTTTCTTAGAGAATAGCTTTCCCTTGTCAATTAAATTATAAGTCTTTTGAATTTATTTAAAAGGCCCAAATTATATATAATTGTACATGTACATGAGGGTTGCTCTTCTTTATAATTTTTAACTCATTATAATACCGCTATTTTTTCTTATTATTCTGTGCTATGTTAAGCTCAACACGTATTGACATGCAAATAATAAAAAAAAAACTTGTGTATGCACAAGTTGCACTTTTTAACGCCTTACCAAATTATAAAATAAGCTTTTCATTATGTACTTTAGAAGAACTACACTTTTGGTAAATATATGTTAACAGAAACGTTGCTCAAAATTAAATTTCCCATTCTTCTAAAGCCCAAAAAAAATTTTTGACAAAGATTATTTAAAAAAGAAGCAAAAGATAACCGGAAAAACTGGATTTTTTGTATTTTTTAAATTTTACCCTTACTTTTTTCCACGTGAATTTAGGTACAGGTATTTCTTCACAAAAAAAGCTGTTGTCATGTTCTTTTAAACGGTGTTTGGTAAAAGTCTTTAGGAGTTGTAGTAACCAGGAAATAATATTTTTAAGTTGGCTACTCTTATTGTTTTTTTCTAATTTTAATTCTTCGTCGCACCTTCTTAAACATCTTCTTCTGGTAATTCAGTTATTCATTCTCATAATAATTGACGTCCATTCTTGCATCCTTTGGTACATCCATAGGCTATTTATTCAAAAAAACCTTGATGCGCAGAAGGTTTAATGATAAAAATTGGTATTAGTCCATTTTCCAATCCAATCCTAGTTAAGAAGAGCCAACTTTGAAATGTTATCTCTTGGTTACTATTACATCTACGTACTTTAATGAGGCATCATTTTAAGGATCTTAAAGTAAGCTTCCTTTTTATGCCTGAATCCACAGGGAAAAAAGGCTAGGACAAGTTTTAAAGAAAAACATAAAAAATTAGAAGAAAAAAAACGATGAGAGTAGCAAACTTTGAAAAATCATATCTTGTTTACTACAAATCCTGAATACTTTTACCAAAAACCATTTTAAAGAACATAATAACATTTTTTTTGTTAAACAATACCTATACCTAAATTCACGTGGAAAAATTTTATGGGGTAAAATTTTAAAAATGAAAGACTGCATATTTTGCTTCGTTTCTTGAATATATTTTCGTGAAAAAAATTTAAACCTCTTTAGCGTTATAGTTTCTTTTACCCTTTTTTTTAACATAGTCAATAGCCTTAAATTTACATAAACTCTGATGGTTTTCTTTTTTAAGTCCGATTTTTAAATAAAATTGCAATGCAAATAGAGCATGCCCAACTTGATTTGCTTTTAAAATAAAGAGCCCCATGTTGTTAGGTTTCATTTAAAAATTAAGATATATAAATATAGATATTCAAATTTCATATATATTTTATAGTTTAGTCTATCAGCTTTAATCTGTTGGTTGTGTACTCTTTTTACATTTAACTTTACGACCAAAATATCTTACAATCTCAGTCTCTGCAAATAATTTATGAGAAAGATTTATGTCAATAAGGCAATTATTACAAACCAAGGAAGTTTGAAGGTTTATGGAAGGCGATTGCTGTAGAACAAAATTGTCTATGCGTGCAGGGCAGCGGGAATAGGCGAACAGGCCCCGCGGAACTTGCGCAATGAACAATAGGTCAGGTTCGGACTTCCATAATTTTGTATTACCATGTATAAAGTTAACATTAATGGGTTTTCATACCCGTAAATAAATAACAACATCAAATGTCGAATTCAAACTAACTATACTTTCACTGGTTTTTAAATTTTTTTTACACCATTGTTGGCTATTAAACGAAACTATTATAGAATATTTAAAATTTTTGTGTAATAGTGGATTTTATACCATCTGATGTAATATGGAAAGAATTGATGGCGCCGCTTCACAGCCTTCTATTTGAATGGTCGATATTTTTGGGAGTTTTGTATTTTTACCAAAAATCTTAGTAACATAAATGAAAACACGATTTTTTAAAATAAATTTAAAACATTGTATGATATTGTTGTGTACCCATCACGAATTTCGTGATAAAAGAAGGGCAAAATGGTGTAAATGAGTTTAATTTAATTATCATATTTAAGGATCGATATTTGACCAAAATATATTTATAAAACGAAGCAAAAAACCGAAAAAATGGAACTTTTTGTGTTTTTTTAAATTTTGCCCAATAACTTTTTTCCATGTGAATTTTGGTACAGGTATGGCTTCACAGAAAAAAAAAGCTGTTATCATGTTCTTTAAAACGGTTTTTGGAAAAAGTCTTTACGATTTGTTGTAACCGGGAAATAATTTTTTAAAATTGGCTAATCTCATCGTTTTTTCTAGTTTTAAATATTTTTTTCACAAACTTTGTCCTACAGCTATTTTCCCGGGCAATTGTTCATACAACATGACATGAAAAAGGAAACTTATTTTACGACCTTTATAACGAAGCCTGGTAAAGGTGTGCAGAATTAATAGTAACAGATATAAAAAAAAATCAAATCATTGCCGTTTTTTTCTTGAATTTTTAAATTTTATTCATAAACTTCTTTTTCTCATTTTTGCCACCTCTTCACTATTATGCCAAGTATATTTTTTATATAAAATTAACAAACACCCATGAACTTTTAAGTTTCCATTAGCGAATCCAATTTAATTACTTATTAAGTGTTTTTACTAAAGTAACGGTTATAGAAATTAAATTAAATCCTTTATAGAAAACCTCTTACTAATTATTTGTTTCGCCAACTAAACTTTTATATTTACATATTTAAGTATTAAAATTATTTTAAAAAATTTCAATATTAGTATCCAATTCTTCGTCAGCACCACTAACCACAACCATAATATCTTAGAGTCTTAGTATCTGCAATAATTTAGAATAAAGAAATATGTCAATAAGGCAATGATCACCAACTTTCCACACAGTCGGAGATTTTACAAATGGTCAGGGTTGTAAAAAATCATGATTTTTTTGATTTTTTTTGTAAATAGCACAATCGAAGTTTGTAACGTGTCCAACGTTCCTTATTCTTAAACATTCTATTATCTCTTAATATTTTACGTTTTTATAAACTCTTATATTAAATATTTACCGCGAGAAAGCACTTGCACTTTCTTGAAAATTCCTGTCAGAACACGCAGATTTACCGGTCTACATAAAGGGGAGGAACGCGGACGGGCGTCATTTCCTAGTTAAGATCTGTGCGGGCGAGCATTGTTTTTACGGCTAACTGAAAATTTTGATATTGTGTAAAATATAAAATACAGTTTTTTGAATATGTCGTTTCGAAGAAGTGGTAGAAAGAAAGACCTTATCTGGCAGTTTTTCAAAGAAAAATCAGGGAAAGCGGAGGGAAAACCGGGATGTCGCGCTACATGTAAAAAATGTAATTTGGAAATGCAAGGATTGGTGGAGAGGATAAAAAGCACTGGGAAAAATGTATAAATGTAAATAATGAAGACATCGATACTATCGATACTTATAGTGACTCGTCATTCTCGTCAACGTTATCACAATCACAATCAGTTTTAACCGTAAGTACCTTTTTATTATTTGTTAATTTTTAAAAATGGTGTTGAAATATTTTTTTCCATGTTTGGAAATTTTTAAAAACTTATTTTTACAACAATGTGATCAATGTGTTGGTTTCTGGTGCACTTTATGTGTCACGGAATTTCACAATTTTTGAAAATGCTTTGGAATTGATACTTTTTTTTTAACAGTAAACACTATTTGCAACAAAAAATTCTTGGATGAACAATATTTTCTGCAAAAAATATATATTTTTTTAATTTTTTATCCAAGTAACTATTAATGTATGTAACTATGACAACACAACACCTTTTATTTCTCAAAAAAGTGGCTCATTCAACGATTTTTTATTTTTTGCTTTAAATTAAATCGATTCTATTTGACGGGCTCTATCAAACCAAACTAGAAAAATTATAAAATTCCGTGACACATAAAGCGCACCAGATCCAATGTGTTTTCTTAGATACTTTACATACATCTATCATCTATGGACAATTGAAGCCTCATATTGTTTTTAATTGCAGGTACAACGTACTTCAAGCATAAATACGTCACAAATTCAAACTGAACAAAACTTTCAGCAAGCAAGTACGTCGCACTCAGTTTCCCCTCCAATCCCAGTAAACAAAAAAAGAAAAGAATGTAATACTGACAAAATTACACTGACACAACTTCTTCTGGATCTCTGATGTCTTTTGTTGTACGTACTAGTAAGCCTGCCAAAAATGAAATTGATAAGCAGATTGCCAGAGCCCTCTATGCAACTAATAGCAGTTTCATCTGCCTGGAGCAATCCGAAGTTAAGAAAGCTATAGCACTACTGCGACCTGGATATGTACCGCCCAGTCGAAACGATGTGTCAGGCAGACTGTCAAATATATACCAAAGAAAGAAGCAAATGCTTTAAGGGGTTGTCTAGAAGTAACGTTTGTCTTTCACTCGATGGATGGTCTAATGTGCATAATGAACCCATAGTATGTGCAACAGTTACTGCAGAAAATGGCTCCTCCTTTCTATTCGACACTGTAGATACAACTGGGCATCCACATACATCCGACTACCTAACAGAAATTGCAGCAACCCTTATATTTATTTATTTATTATTTATTCAAACTAAACTTGCAGGTAAAACTCAAATAGTATAACAAAAAAACTAAAACCAGTTACAGATCTTTGGCGATATGCTAATTACTATTATTTATAACTATATAAATTTCTATTTCTAACTATGTTAACTCTCAAACTATGCCTAAAGAAATAACAGATTCAAAATGCATGCTAAAACAAAACAAACTAAACCGAGTATGATTGTACAGTGAGTATTTCGTACAGATAATGCAGTCATGTCGAATCATTAAACACGAAATGTGCGGGTGACTAACTAAATTTATTATGTAAAGATTTGGAAACGTTGATATAAAAGAGCATGTAGTCCAAATCGTAAAGTACTTTAGGAACAATCATTTTGCATCTGCAACATATGCCAAAGAAGGAGGCAAAAAACTAGTCATACCTAGTGATGTTCGATGGAACTCGCTTGCAGACTGCTTGCAAGTATTTACCGAATCATGGCCCATACTTTTAGAATCAGTGAAGAACACAAAGAAAAGATTGACAGTATTATCAGGGAAAAAATTTTAAACATTCATTTAAAGAGAAGTGCTGAAGATTACCTCAAAATTCTTAAGCAATTTCCATTGCCATAGATAGGTTGCAAAGACCGACGCCACTATTTCAGATGTTGTGGAGCAATTTAAAATATTAGAAGATTACTTTGAAGAAACTAATCTGACACTACATCAACTGCAAAAATTTAAAAATCGATATAATATGTGTATAACCCCGTATCATTTGCTGGCATTTCTTATCGACCCAATGAAAACACAAAGTTTGACATATACTGAAAAAAATATTGCATTACAAACTGCAAAAGAACTGTATCCAGATAGTGGTTTATTACCACTAATCATCAAGTTTCTTGCCAAATCAGAGCCTTTCAACGATATTATGTTTCAAGATGATATCCTGAAAAGCGTAAAACCTATTGACTGGTGGAAATCACAACGAAACGCAGATATTATTGAAAAAGAACTTCCCATAATTACACAACTGCTCTGTGCAGCTGCTTCGTCTGCATCAGTAGAGAGGATATTCTCAACATTTGGTTTAGTGCACTCTAAACTACGCAATCGATTAGGTAGTGAAAAAGCTGCCAAACTAGTGTTTCTTTACAAATATTACAATTAAATGTGTTTTTTGTTTTGAATATTTTCTGCAATAATACTTCTATCTATGTGTTCTTGTGTTCTTGTAATAAATTAATTTACTATACTAACGTAATTTATTTTTGTTTCGATTTTCTTCATAACCCAAATTATTTTTTTAATAATTTTTATTTTTGATTTTAATCATGATTTAAATTTAAAAAAATCAAGTGATTTAAATCGTGATTAAAATCAATTGATTTAAATCCTTGCAACCCTGCAAATGGTCTAATCGACCAAAAAATGTAACAATGGATCCCTGGGCATTCACAGTATTTAGAACCGGAGTTTTCTTATGCGGCTTCATTAGAAAAAATCCCTGGGTATTAGTCTAGGAGGAATCGGCGCATGAGTAACAAAAACTATTCCACCTTAATTTTTTTATATGATCCTCTTTAAATTGCCGTACTGATATACATGCATGTTGCCATGGGGCAACCTGGTGCCATATTGTTTAAACCATTTCGCTAGGAATTATTATTTTCCAAACGGGAGATTTCTTTACATTCTTTATTGAAATACAGGTAAAAAAGGGTCTTATGACTTTTCACGATAAAGTTAAAATTTTTGGAGATATGAATTGTTAAACGTTTGAAAAATCTCAAATTTTGGTACTTTTGGCCCATGAAGAATATATAAAAAAATAATAAAATATAAAAATATTTATTTTTTATTCCTTAATTACCTTAATTAAAATGAAAAAAAAACATTGTTTATATCTGTTTTTTAATTGTTTATTACGCGCGCTCACAAGTGTGCTTCCCTTACTTTTAAGTATCGCCGTCTCTCCGACTCATACGCTGTATCCAAATATCTGTGTCCTGAATCATTATTTACCACTTATCTTAAAAACTATTAACTTTATTAAAATTGTTAAAAAGAGCAATGTTATTAATAATTTAATTATCTATAGTTTGGTTTTTTAAGTTTGTTTTTCCTGAAATCAATATTACTAAAGTTATTAGAGCTTTATTTTACTTTATTTTACTTGTGAGCGCGCGTAATGAAACAATCCAAAAACAGATATAAACAATAAATTTTTTTCAAATCGCAATCAATAATACTAATAACTATTGAATAGAGAATAAAAAATAAATATTTTATATATTATTCTTTTTTTTAATATATTTTTCATGGGTCAAAAGTACCCAAATTTGAAAATTTCCTACCTTTAAAAGTTCATATCTACAAAAATATTGAATTTATTGTGAAAAGTCGTGGGACTCTTTTTATTTGTATTTCATTAAAGAATATAAAAAAATTGTCCGGTTGGAAAATAACAATATCTTGCAATAGTTTTAACCATTTCGGTTTAAACAATATGGCACCAGGTTGCCCCATGGAAACCTGCATTTATATCATCAGTAGGGTAATTTAAAGAGGATCGTAAAAAGAAATAAGGTTGAATATTTTTCGGTACTCATGCGCCGATTCCTCCCAGACTGAGGATTTAGAACCGGAGATTTCCTATGTGGCTTCATTAGAAATCGCTTTTTTGACAGGTGGGATTGCATCGTTTTTTATTTTAAAGTTCCATTATTTAGTTTTGTGCTGTTTTGTTTAACAATTGTGTGTGTAGATGTTTGCTTGTTAAAAACTTTGATTAACTGTTTACTGTTTATTAAATGGTAACTGATAAATTGACTTAGGCTTTCGCGGCCAGTGTTTAAACTAAAAGAATTTCTAGTCGGGCTTAAAGGCCGTCGTAGGTTGGATTTTTTTCCTGACGCTTCACTAACAGGAGTGGCAACCTTCTTCCGAGGTCCTTCCATCTCCGATGCTGGATGCAGACACTGCATCGGAGATGAAAGGATCTCGGAAGAAGCTTGGAACTCGTGCTAGCGAAACGTCGGAAAAAAATTCCCCGACGGCCTTTAAGCCCGACTAGAAATTTTTCTAGTTTAAATTTTAACTGTTAGTTTTATCTGTATTTGGACACAATTTTGGAATAAGCTAAACTGAACAAAAACTTAAACTAGTTGTTCAAAAATTGTCTGTTTTGGGTGCATGACAAATAATTCGAATTAAGTTCCGCGAGGCTGAGAAAGGGAATAATAATGCAGTTTTATTGTTTGTAAAATTTATTATTAAGCTGCATTAAATCATAATATATACTAAAACTTGCAGATCTAAAGTTAATTTAGAGTAGATATACAAGATAGCTTTATTCAATGTATTTTCGCGTTTGGTCGATTTTTATTAATGTTATCAATAAGAGAATGCTTAATTTTTGATTTTTTTCGCTTTTGAGTAGCCAAAGTCTCCTTATGACTTGGGCGGCCAGCTATTATTCGGCGGGTTCCAGCTTTCAAACCAACTCGTACTTTACGTCGACTTATTGATTTGCTTTGAACTTTGATTAACTTAATGGTGTTAATTGTTTTATGTACAAAGAACTGGGTTAATTGTGCTGGGGTCTTGATACGCATAAGTGATTAAACAAATCTAAGTATTACATCTTTATTTTCTTTATTAATACTTTATTCTGTTAAGGCAACTATTCTGGCATTTTCTGATTTAAGATCTTCAATTATATCCGTGAAATCAAAAAACTTGTTTCGCTGTTATGAGAATCTTCTGATGGTACATTTGGAATGTTGGGTTGCTCTAAATTATTTTTAATATTTGCAGTTCTAGTATTTAGGTTATTGTCTTCTATTGGCATCATGTAATTAAAAAAATCTCCTGGTACATTCGATCCCAATGCAATATATGCTAAATTAATTTTATCATGTTTACTTAATAATGGACAATTTTCAAGAAATCTGCCAATTTTTAATTCCACTGCACAAATATGCTTACAGTACGCTCGGCCTATTCCACTATGACAATCGCAAAATGTTGGAAAAATCGTAGTAACTGTATATAACATTTGTTTGTCTTTTGATAAAGTGACATAGTAAATTGAGTTATTCACTTCTTGAACATTTAAACCTATAGACTGATTTTTAAATTTTTCATATATCATGATGTGTAACTCTATTGTTTGCATGGTTCAACATACGCCTAATATGATATGACTAATACATCAGTAACAAATTCTAAAATCTTTGAATACTCTAATGGAACACTCTACGTGATTGTTGACCTCGAGTAATATAATTTTTACGATATGCGACGCACCATTCTGCACGTCTGGCCCAATATGTGTTTATGTATTTGATTAGATTTTCATACATTTTTATACCTTCTAGACACAATCTATTATTTATTTCACAGTATTCTTCGCAATCAGCGTATAATATCCTAAACATCATCATAATTGATTGTCGGTCATATTTTTGTATGCCGTTTTTGTTTTCCCACAACCATCTCCAAAATGCCTGACAAATATGAAACGAGCACAATAATAATTTGCTTTCTGGAAATATAATGGACAAGGCGTTCCTCTCTGCTCTACAGTCGTCAGTCATAAAAACTGCTGGTTACCAGCTCCTCCAAAACCAGCTGATAAGTTATCTTTGAGTATGCGAAAAGATTAATAGTAAATATCCTCGGACTGACCTAAGTGTAAAATACAGGCAAGAGGTATTCCTCCATGTCCCCCCAGAATGAATTTAACACAGGTAGACATTTGGTCACACGAACCAGTTGTATCCACAAAGCATATCTCAGAAGAGAACGTCTGTTCATGTGCTCGCATCACAATGGGTGTAAGTACTAAAATTAGTTAGTTGTTTTTAAATTTGGAAACGATTTCCTGACTATCCACTGTGTTTTTGTATTTTTACTGAAGGCTTGTATCCATTTATTGCATTGCACACTATAATCTATTTCCGCATTATTCGGTTAAGGTAGTTGGGCCATGAAAGCAAATTTAAGAAATTTTTTCAAATTTTGAATATGAGTTATTAAATGTATAACACCCCGTGCCGGTAAAATTTAAAGAAGATTAAAAAGGTCTAATACGAGATAATCGCGATTAAAAATTACAATTTTTTTGTACATGTAGCATGGAAGAAGCGTGGGAAATTTACAGTTTTTCAAATTTTTCCTATAAAAGGAGACTTACCATTTTTACAAAAAACTAGTATAATAAAGAAAAATATTTTTTTGAATTTTTAAAAAAAAATGAAAATTATTTACCACGTAGTTTGAACAAAAACTAAATTAATTACGTCTTAGAGAAATATTTGTGCGGGAAGGGGATATGGAGAGGGGCCCCAAGTAGATGAATTGGCAACGTTGCAGCGAGTCCAAAGGCGGAGTAAAGAAAAAAGCGCGAAATAACAAGGCGACTAGAAATTAATTTAAAAATTTTATTATTTTTTTTTATTGGATGATAAAAATAAAAATTTAAAATTTTCATAAACAAGGGTTTATTACATCGTATTATTAATAAATTAAATCATTTTAATATAAAAAAACAGAATATACAAGACAATGTATTTATAAGGAAGTATAAAACGAAACCTTGACAAACAATAATTATTTATAATTCATATGGGGTCTAATGTGCTATTTTTAATCCCGCGGCGAAAGGTTGTTAGCCCGACTGTAGGGAGAGCTACAACCGCAAAGGATTAAAAGACGCTTTAGTCCCGAGGTTTATAAACTATTTTATGTACTTTAGATAATAAAATTAAAATAAATAAATCTATAAAAATATATCTAAAAAAAAAACTATTTAATCGTACTTTAATATATTGGTAGAAGCAAATTGAGGCTGTGAGGTGTAGGGTTATTATATTATTGAAAATGATACATAAACCAGAAACAATTTCTGTGTTCCTACGACACTAAACAAAACCTGACGCTATTAAACTAAAATTGTCAAAAATTGAGCATTCGGATAATGGATATAGAGAAAAAAAGCAGCCGAAGAGGCAATAACTCAGTTGTTGTCGATAAAATCAAGGAAAATTTACGAGAAGCGGGCCGAATACAAAAGTTGGGCGCCAGTCGCAATTTTAAAAAACATTACGAAAGAAAAGGTGCTTTGGCCTACGTCTTGAAGAAGTCGACCAAGTTAAAAAAAGCTTTCGCTGTGGAGCCAGTATTCAATGCTAAAAGCAACAATAATCAAAGAACTGAAAAACTAATTGCTTTTTTAAAGATGTAAAATAAATCTATAAACTGAAAAAATCAAAGATTCTGGATTTGGATCATGTAAAAAAATCTTAGTAACAGCACCTGATGAGGAATTTCTGAAACTGTAAATGGGTACCTTATGTTTTAATATTTTCTTTTCTTGTTTTCAGCTACACTGTAGTCAATAGATAGTTTTACTTGTTTTGTTACTTCGGGTTATTATTGGTGTGTCAGGGGCATGTCGGGGTAAGAAGCTATGTGGGAATTTGGGTTACGATGACATTTAGGGAATGGGACTTTTTGCTGGTAAACGTTCGAAACACAAAAACCAAAAGGTCGGTCGTTTGTGATAAAAGGGAAAAATAAAATCTCCACCGATGGTAGTGGGACTGATCAGAAAATAAAACAAACAAATTTTTTTTATCGCTTATCAGAATGGAATGCAAAACCCACCCAATGGGTAAAAACAGTTTTGGTCACCTTTCCACCAAAATCGCCAAATTTTTAAAAATTACCAGATCCCACCATGTATACTGGCCACTGCTTTTGCAGGACATCGGCCTTCTTGTTAGCAGATTCGGGGCGAACATAGATCAACTAAATATATGGTGGGTGGAAAAACACAAAAGGCTGCGGAAGCATACGTCGAAAATTTACTTTTCAAAAAAAACTGTCTTCGACCAGATTTTTCAAAGTACCTGGGCTGAAGTTGAAGTGCCCCTTGTTCTTCCCAAGAGCCCACAAAAGCATCATAAACGTTTGTTAAAGCATTATACAGCATCAAGAAAGGCTAAATAGTCATCCACCTGTTATTAATTTAAGTAATAAAAAAAGTACATATTAACATTAATATTGGTAAAAACTAAGCGAAAAATATTTTAGTTATTAGAATTTTAGTTTGTTAATATATTTCTAAAATTTTTAGATATAATAAAAAAAATTTTCAAACCTAAATTTTTACAATTTACCTTTTTTAAATTTTTAATGACACCTATTTGTAGGAATTAAAATTTTTTTTTAACCAGGCGGGATTAAATTTTTTAAATTCCTTTGGAAGTAAAAGTGCCACTTAAGTCCTAAAAATAGAATTAAATCATAAAGTGCATAAACATATTAATTATAAAAACAGTAAATATAAATTATTATAAAAAAAATACCACTAATGTTTAAAAAAATGACTAACTTGTCGAGAATTCCTTTGTCTTTGGTAACTCTTGCCTTATTATCACTCCCTGGATTTTTAAATACTGAATGAACTTTTCAGTTCCTTCACTTTGGGAAATTTTGTTAATAAATCAGTATATGTAATGCTTTCAGAAGCCATTTTGAAACTTTGCTTCATTTATAGATTATATTTTTTAAAATCCATTGCATTGATTGTAAACAAAATTTAAAGGATTTATACAGCAAAGAGTGTGGGACAGCTGTAAACCCGGGGATTATAAGAGTTAAAGAGAAAAAAAAATTGTAACAGGTAATTTTTAAAATTTCTGAGGCTTACATCCAATTTGTTTTATTATACTTAGCAAATCCTTTTTATTATTTGTAGTTTCATGAAATTTTTATATGTATTTGATTAATCATCTCCAAGAGCCTACATTACTGAAGTTAAAATTAACAAAAGACCTGTTTTTTAACTTTTTTCCAAGCGTTGACATCATTTCATGCGACTAGATAATACATAACCGAATCCTATTTATCAGACTACGTCAGAATAACGCAAATTTGTCATCAAATCCTATTTATCAGACTATGTTAGAATGACGCAAATTTGTCAATGCTCGCTGAGCACAGATTTCAAAGAAAGCTTCCTGGATGTAGCAGCATAGTGCATAGCATCGTACAGTATGCGTAAAAAATCACTATCAAAACAAAACTGAAAAATTTAAAACTAACGGTTTAATCAATGCAAAATAATTGTTCTTGACTGTTATCGTCAAATATCGAAAATTTTTATTTTTATTTTTTAACATTTTATAAACATATAATAAATTTTAAGATGTTTGACTTAAAATAAGTTCTGTCAAGCCGTCATATTCTCCCATAAACGAGTGATATCATTCGTACCACCTGTAATTGGTACCAAGGACCTGATAGCGAAAAAGTAAGGATATAAAAGTGAAATCCGTTTATTGCAAGCAGTTTTCGCTCAGTACACAGTCACAGTGACTAAATTGTTGATTTTCAACTATCATTATTTCGAAAACTGATAAATATTGATAGAGTATTTTACACAAAAAATGCTTAGAATTGGCCATATAAAACACTGTGAATAAATGGTAAACACACCGTGGAAACATCGTGGATATGTTCCACACTTCCCAGTTTTTCACATTGTATACATAGTGTATAACTATAAATTTAAATTATAATTTATTGTTTTTTTATCCATGGATTCATTGTTTAATCGCGGTGAATACTTACTATGTATTTATCATGGCTATGCTGGGTAAGTGCCCAGTGCAAGAAACCACTGTGGAAACACAGTGTGCTTATGAAACAACTCCACTGTGAAAGCACACAGGTTCCACGAACAAAGCGCTTCCACATAGTTTCCAAATCCTTAATTTATTTATTATGTAGGTATATAATATTATATTTATAATCAGTAACAATAAAACCCTGAAAATAGTCTTAACGCCGCTTATGTCTGGCTCCTAAAAATAAACATCAGGCCAGTAACAAAAAATATACAGACGACCAAATAAAATTACATATTTGCGCAAGCTATCTTCATATGAAAACTTACCTGATCCACGCGCCATCCGTCGTCGCATGCCTCATTGCCAAATTCAAACACATATTCCCAATAAATTAAATTAACTTTAAAAAATGATTGAAAGAACTATAAAATATATTAGTTTTTATACTTAAGTACATATAAAACCTAAAGATTAGACCTGTATTTAAAAAATATAGGTCTTGTATTTATCAAAAGAAAGCATTAAGGCTCCATTTCCACTGGCGGCCATTTTTAAAAACGTAACATTTTACACATGAAAACAAGCTCTTAGTTGGGTACCAAACACTTGAGTAAAAACAAGAGGACTTACCCGAGATTTGAAAGAGTATTCAAGGAAAATCTAACGACAAGTACGGGTATTTTTTTCGTCCGTTTTATTCATAAATTGTTGGTTTTTATAATTCTAAAACACGAATTTTGTACAATTCAATCGTCAATACAAAACAGCGCGATTCTTGCGACTGACGCACAAAATAAGAAATTTCAGTAGCGGAACCTAACTTCCAATCTCTTTAAATGTGATTTTTTCCAAAAATACCTCTTAAACTTTTGTTTTTGTTGATATATTTGGTACCTAAAGTACCGAAAACACGAAAAACCAACATTTGTGCTTATGTCAAATTTCTCCTCCGCTCGTAACGGATCATACCGAATCGGGAAGTATATCCGTCTCTTTTGCTTATCTAGTAGGGGGAAGCATATGTACGTACTACTCTGAGCGGTTGAGCAGACGATTTCAGTTATTTGAATATTCACGCCCTTAGGTTCCAGCCTTCTCTCGCCAGAGGGCGGTGTCATTCATAATTTTCATTCATGATTACGCGTGCTCAGGGTCGGACTTAGCGCTTATAAAATAGCGCAAAAATATTTTGTAAGGTAAAATAGTTTTAAAATTGCGTTCAAAAAAACAAAAAATATTTTAAATAAAGGTTAAAACTATTTACGTTCTAACTTTGCAGCTATTTTATTCATCGCTTCGTCTTTTGCTGCTAGATGAGGCCCATTAAATACGTTCCTATTACTAATAGTGTGTCTAATACGATTTTAAATATTCAAAATTTAGATACAGCTTTACAGTAATTAAAATTCAGCTTCAAGAGAAAAAATGTTCTGAAAGTTTTTAAGCTCCAAATTTAAAACACTTTTTTGATAAAGTAATTTAATTTAGTCTATTATATATTTGGCAATTTTTTACTTACCGGGCCAAGGCCGATTTTATTGAAATTTTGTATACTAGGTTTTTTGGGGCGAAGTCAAATTTTGTCGGACAATTTTATTTTTTAAGTTATAACGGACCTAACCTTAAAACTGCACAAACTTTCCTAAAATTCCTCTTTTCTTAAAACGAATAGCCAAAATGGAAGATTCTATGGAAATACACTTATTATTTTATAAAGATAAATTTATTTCATCTTATTTAACAAATATTTTTAACAAAAAAAACACAAAATATTTTTTTTTACTTTTATAAATGTAAACAAAATTAAATATTTTAGACAGTTTTATGTTGGTACGCCAGCGACACGCGAAACAATTGAATGGCCTAGTTTTTAAATTTAAGTTATTTTTATTTTTCGCGATTTAAATTTAAAAAATAAGCCATTCAATTGTTTCTAGTTCCCTTGGCGTACCAACATAAAACTGTCTAAAATCCCTAGACAATTTTGTTGACATTTATAAAAGTAAAAATAATATTTTTGGAAAGTATTTGTTGTGCTTTTATTTTATTTAAAAATATTTGTTAAATGAAAGTGAAATTAAATTTATCTTACAAATATTGTGATTTCATCAAATCTTCCATTTTGGCTGTAATCAGTTTTAAGCAGGAGCAATTTAGAAAAGTTTGTGCAGTTTTGGGTTCCCAAGTGGGGCGTTATAACTTAAAAAACTAAAAAGTATTCGACACTCTAACTTGACTTCAGATTCGTGATCAGCGCCCCAAAACCAGTATACAAATTTCAATACAAGCGTGGGCCCAATTAAAAATAACCATATACAACCGTAACCTATTATTTAACTCGTCACCGGTCGCCGTTTAGTTTATTTTATATATTATTTTTTAGAAACAAACATTTTAATAAGCGTAGCGGAAAATAGCGAAATTTTGTATGACAAAAAGCGGAATTTGTAAAACAAGCCGCGCAACACTCTTACTTTCGGTTCTGTCCTAACCTAACCTTTAAAAAGTCAATAGTTTTGCCGAACTTTCGGATAAGGAAAAGTGCTTTTTTTGGCAATTTTTGTAAAAAATAGTTTAAATGTTGTCTCGTAGTGTACTACCTTAAATGGTGATGGAAGTGCCGATACGACGAAAAACTAAAAATAATAGACTATGTTGATCCTTATTCCCTGTTAGTAGCCCTATAACTCTAAATATTAGTGATTTGCCCAATTAAATTACTTAATTTGAAGTAATAGCTTTTACACTGGACAACAAATGAAAGCATACAAAAGCTTACAGGCTTATAAAAATTATGAATCTGGTGCCGCACTTGCAATCTTTGTAAAAGTAAATCAATGTGGAAGCTTTCCTGGTTCTTGGCAAGGTAAGTTATTTGATAATATTGGAAATATAACTCCTTAAAAACTCTTGTGGTTAAACTTTCCTGAAATTTTACACATGTTTTACACAAACTTTTATATATTTACTAGTTATTAATTCGGAATAGTGGAAACACCTAGAAAAACCCCGATTTTTTAAATAAAACTTTCCTTATTCTTCATTTTTGAGGTGTAGAACAGGAGTTTTAAGTAATTTTTTAAGAATATTTAGTAGATTTTCAAAAAAACAATAGTTTGCTTATAAATTGGATTTTTTCAAGTACTAATTTCAATTTTGTGTTGTCCACTTAAATTCTTTCCTCATGACATAAGTACTGAAACACATTTAGGGCGAATTTACAAAAACCTAACTTCACTAATCTGTGTTGTGTATTTCCCCCTAAGATCTGTCTTTTAAATCATTCCGAATAATTATAAAATATTTGGGAAAAAATTATCATTTTATATTAGACCGCTGCCTTATGTTTATAAGTAATTATTGTAATTTTTGAAACATTCATGTAATTTGCTTTTTTAAATATAGTAATATTAAAATTAGGTAATATTATGTCTTTGTTTCAGGCTGGGCACTCGGAAAACTACGGAAAAGCCATTTAAAGTATGGATCAAAATTTTAAATGATGGAAGTGTATCAATGCACACTGCACTTATATAACTGATTTGGGAGAAGTTTGTTCTCATGTTGCCTCCATATTATTCTATTCTCTGACTCGTCCCAATACCGTAAATAAAAACCAGATGATGGACGTCCGATGCTGAAATGTGATAATTTTGATTGTGGAATTCAGTGGTATCACTGTAAATGTTTTGCCAATTTAATTTTAATTTAGTTTAATTGATATTTGTAAATCATTTTAAATAAAAAAAATATGACAAATATATGTACATATTTTGTACTGTAAAATATGGTATTTAGTTTTATTTACCACTTTTTAGTACCTTATATTTCAATAAAATTTAAAAAGCATAATTATAATATTAATCCACCATTTTTTTAAGTCATTACATTCAAACCCTATCAAGGTCCTTTTTATAAACGCATATTTACCAACAGCTATGACTAGAATTGTCAGCGAGCACGAGAAACTACGTGAGGGTAGTGACAGAACTAAAACTATTACTTTACAATGTATAAAACGTAGCATAATTAAGAAATACATTGGTAAATTTTAACGAATTTTCTAACAATAAGGATTCGATCTGTTAGGCATTTCTTTTGAGCAGGATCTTAGCGGGCATATGCAAATTTCTTCTGTGTCACTTCGCTTAAAAAAATGGGTTTTCTCTTTAGAGCTCAAAAATACTTTTCCTTACATATTTTGTATACCTCTATGTTTCGCAAATAAGACCCAACCTCAAATATAGTTTCCACATTTGGGGAGCGGCTCCGCCTTCAACACTGCTTATCCTTGATGCGATCCAACGGATCGACTTATCGCAACCCGATTCTCGCATCAAGCCTTTGATCGCTTACTCATCAACGAGCGGTTGGTGAATTATCCTGTTCTACAGCTGCTATTGTCCTAAATTGAATGTACCCACGAGAACGACTAGAGGTTTGTCACATATGCATCATTTTACTGTCCTACTCCAAAAGCCCAGAACCTTGTCCGCTCGTTTATACCCCGAGTGTCGAGATTGTGGAATTACTTCCAGCCAATTTCGTTTATCATAACCACAATTTCTTAAGGCTTGTATTAAAAAACAACCTTATTTCCCTGAAGGCGCCCACGTTACGATATAGTATTTGGACTCGAGTCCTCGTGGCGTGCAAGAGAGATAAAAAAAAGCATTTTAATGATGTCGAGAAATAAAAATTAAAACCATATTTATATCTACCGCGACGCTATCTACAAAATACAATTTAAATTAAAAACAAAATTTTTGTGGTATTATCAATAGTTTTGTTGTTAACGGCAACACCGCCTGATATCCAGGCAGCCACATTCCACCCTTTTTTTTTGAGATTACCTTGAAAATTTACAACCGATTTACGCAAAGAAATAAATAATTGAAATTCGATACGTGTACGCCCTCTAGTTGAAATATTTAAACTAATTGCATTTGACATAAAAATAACCAAAAATGGCGGTGGTAATAGAGCCTTAAGTGCTTAAATCTAAAATGTTAAATTAAATGGTTTCAAAATTTGGCTAACCACAACTAACCCAACCTCCAGTTGTTTTTAAACAAGTGAAGCTGGACTGTACAAGGCAGTAGGAAAATAAATATACGATGTTGTCAGATTTTTAAGTATGCTAATTTATCGTAATACGATATTTTGGGTACAGTCATTTTAAAAAATCTTGGCCTGCAACCAAGTGCCTTTTGCTGCTGTATAGTATGGGGTAAGCCAAACGTTTTTGACTGGACTGTAGGGAAAGAACTACCTTAAGATTTGTTCGTACGCACACGTTAAAAATTTATCAGAAAATGATTCAATCTGTAACACATCTTCTTCATGTAGATTGAAATATTTCTTTAAAAATAATTCAGACATTTTTCATAAGCGCTTGGACGAAATGAAGTACAATAAACGCGATTTGGATAAACTTTTTGGGCGGGAAAACCCAAAAAGCCAATCTGTCCCAAATAGGAATCATGCACAATTATAGTTTTTGATTATTGCATCATAATATCAGCGTGAAATTGGCGCCAATTGCGCCGGAATCGGGTATATTTAATAAGATGTGCTGATGGGGGGTACACGTCCTAACACGCAAAAAT